>QQSS02067764.1:0-48738 GCA_003687565.2 Craspedacusta sowerbii
CCCCAACCCCAACCCCACCCCCAACCCCAACCCCAACCCCAACCCCAACCCCAACCCCGCCAGAGCATCGAAAGCATCTGTGCTGCGGTGATAGTGAACCTTGACAAAAAGGAGGAATGGTATAACGACTAAATCAAATTTTAGTTCAAACTGTCTAACGGTGTATCTCAATATGTTCCCATCACACACTACTATTCATTCGCAACGAACGATATCAAGTTCGTTACGCCTTAGATTTGCTACCCTGTCGCTCCTTACTTGAATATTCGTCTCGTCGAGGTCGATTTAGGGCCCTATGCGTGGTTTGATCCTGACGATTATTCGAAGTTTATTACAGTGCAGAACAATGAGCCACAAGGTTATCATGTTGCTCTTTTCACTGTGTAAGGGAATTTCATGTTCCCTGGGATTCCAAAAATATCGCTTGGTGAGAGACTGGTTTTGGACGGAGTGAAAGAGGTAATGAGAATGAATAAAGGGCATTATGGGTTAGTTTATCGACTGGTATGAACATTAAATATATTGATATAAAAGGAATATAATATTTTAAGTTCAATGATGCAAATTAATAATACCTAAATCTTAATCAATTAGAGTTTATATTGCAAATCTATGTTATTAATTGTCTAATAGGAGCTCATTTAATTTAATTGATGTGGAGCATTTATCAGAATTCTTTTTAGTTTTACATGACACTTAACGTTTTAAGCTTAATGAATCTACTATTGCATTTTTATCTATAAATTGCGATAAGCAATGCAACAGATTATAAACTCAAGATTATTAATTGGTATAATAAAATAAATATTTGAAAATCCTCTTTCCCAATAATAAATATTATAACAAGATACTCATAGTTAATAAACTGGACTTAATTTAGCAGTGACTTCATAATTATTGGCCAAGGAAATGGTCTTAACCCAAAATGTGATGTATTCAAAACTATTAGAAATATGATATTTCCTTTAGTAAAAGTGTATCGAATAAGTTGATTCGTTAATTGTTCGAACAGCTATTAAGTGATATATGAGATCTTTATGTATTTGTATAAATAACTATAGATACATTAATTTAAAATACAAGATATATCATGTATAAAAGCTTTAGGGACTTCTGTTATTAAAGGATAAATCAGTAGGCTGCACTTATACATATTGGGGTACCGTTAAAAGGATCATTGCCTAATCAGCTAGTTTAATTATGCAATTTGATTGAAAATTAGAAATATTAGGAGATATAAAATATGATGGGAGACCTCTCTGAGTAATTAGAAATGAGAATACAACCGTTTTTACATTGCGGATGTCCCATCTATGTCAAATTAAATCTGGCAAAATTTGCCACCTATTCTATTGATAAGATCTAAAGGCTTCAATAAAATATCATAAATGTGTGGAACAAAAAAATGACGATACCTTAGAGGGCTATCCAGTATAACGGGAGTCAGTTACTAATTGAAAATTAAGACTCAAAAATTATTTTAAATAACTTGGTTGACGTATGTGGTAATAAAATTTCGAATCAATAAATAATTTTAGCTTATAAGGAGGTTCATTCATTAAAGAATCCTGCAGGATTAGCTGACTTTCCACCACTCAAGACTAAACGTGGAGATACATTATTAAGTTTTCATATGTGCACGATGAAGCTTCTAGATAAAAACAATAGTACTATTTATGCAAATGGGCCAGTCGTAATTTAAGTAAAGGTTTAGCCAAGATAAATTAAATTTGTTAAAAGCTGTACTACTTGGAAATACAACAATAGTTTGTAATTTTGGTAATAAAGAGGAAATATGAAGTTCTCTAGTGATGAAAAAACGGTGATTACAACATATCCAAATCAATACGAATAATTAGAGAATTAAATAGGAAAAATTTTAGATAGGTATATTATATAAAAAAATGATGAGAAAAAAAATAACTAGTAAAAGAATGAGAAAAAAAATAACTAGTAAAAGAAAGAGGAAAAAAATAACTAGTAAAAGAAAGAGGAAAAAATATTCTATTATCATTTGGTGTATCCTCGGCTTCTTTCAGTTATCGACCACCAATATTATTATTAAAAAGATAAAACTATTTTAGACTTTTTTAAACTTAATAAGTATATGGGACTTTTTAATTATAATAATTATTATTTTTACGTTCTTGACTATTAATTAATTATTAACAAACTTAATTAAGAAATAGGTCTTAACTAGGAGCAGATGCAACGACTTAATATTTATTTATAAAAACTAAATCCCGTTAGCAGAATTATAAAAGATAGTCAGTAGATACACATTCGTACTTTAGATTGCATTCACTTTTATCACAAATAAAATCAGAATTAAACAATTTTATTAAATAAAAATAATCAATAATAAAATTAATGGTTAAAAAATATCCTTCATATAAATTCTTGCCATAAGCCTTAAAGTAGATGGGGTTAAATAAAGATGGTAATAAGGATATTGCTCAAAGATCATCCTATGATGAATATAGATATTAATTCTTCTTAGAATATAAATTTACTTAATAAAATAATTCTAGCTAATAATATGTAAATTTCAAATCAAAGAATCTAAGGAAATATTATAGATAGCCTTTACATCTTTTTCCTTACTAAAATAGAAGAAGAAAAAATTTCATAAGCATTTTTTAAATTACATTAAAATGAATAATAAAAGAAAAAAAGGTTAGAAAAAAATTTATCAAAGCATGTGTAAAATTTAAAAAAAAACCCTGATTTAGTCTTTGTCAAAAAATTAAATTTGAAGTTCTTATTTTAATAAAAAATCAAATTAACAATTTCGAAAATCACTTAAAAAATGAACCTTATTAAGAGCATTGACTAATAGTAAAGGAAGAATCTAGGAGATTTCTTTATCAAAGAAATAAAAAAAACTATCTAAAAAGCATATTAAATTAAAATATAAAATAGTGCAAAAAAAAATTAAATTTTTGATAGAGTCAATTCGAAAATGAAATAATTGTCACAAAAATTTAACAAATTTAAAGGAAAACTTGATTAGATCTTCTCGAATCCAGTTCGGAATCTGTAAAAACAATTAGAAATTTAGCAGTAAAATAATAGGTTATTATTTTTTAATAATTATGACTTTAGTGAAAAGTACAAAAATTTATTCGACAAAGTTTACTAATTAAAAGACATTTAAAAGCTAAAGTAGGATTTCATGAGGTTATATAAAAAGGAGATAGAGATATAAAATTTTAAAAAATCATTTTAATCATAAAAATATTAATATTCACAAAAAATAGCTCAAGATATATTAAACGTGGCAAATAGTATATAAGTTTAAACAAAATAAAGAATATAATATTATCAATATTATAATGTTGATAGTTTATAATTATTAATGACTGAAGAGATGACAGTTAAATATTAATAATTAAAAGAAGTCTAAATGCCATATCACGAATTGAGCTCAAGTTAAAAAAAAAATCCGAAATAAATTAAGCTTAATTTAAAACTTATTACTACTGAATAAGTCAAAATAAAATACATAACAGTGAATCGCTAACTACACAATTATCTGAACAAAATAAGAAATTAATTTAAATTAAATAAGGAAATTATTTGGAATTAAATAAAAAGATTTTAGTTTAATAAAAAATAATTTATTTAGACTGAATTTCGTTATTAAATAGATATAAAAGACAATCTATTACAGTTATGTAATATTATGAATAAATCATTTTCTTAGTCCGGTAATAAAATTTAAAAATTTTTATAGTAACGACAAAACTTTATTGGGAAAGAGTAAGAGAATCTAGAGGGAAGCTTGTTCAACGATCTTAACGGATATATTAAAAAAAGCTAATAAATAAATAATTAACAGCAAAATAATTAATAAAAAATAAATAAGTATAATGAGAATATTATATAAATTATGAAATCGGATAAAACCTTCTAAGCTAAAGTCACTAAAGCGATAAGTTAGACTAACTAGAAAGTCAAGAATTTAAATATCGAACTTAACAATCTTAAATAAAAGTACGACCAAAAATTAAAAAATCCTTCTTTCATATAGAGAATCAAAGCATTCATTAATGAAATAAGTATGAAATACATTAGCATCCTAGATAAATTAAACTCTATGGTTAGAGATAATATAACAAAATTAGCAATTTCAATTATCGGCTTATAACACATCATTAAACATGAAACTGTTTAAGCTTTAATTGATATCTTTTACACAGCTCTTTTTAATTATTTAATGATTTAGAACACATTAAAACAAACTGATTTTAGGATTTAAAATATTGCTCAATTTTAATAAAAGCACTATTAATCGTGGATGAATTTTAACAATTAGATTTTAAAGACTTATTAAATAAAAGAATAAGATACTTCTCAGAGCTACAAGTTAAAATATAATCGTTTTTTTTAAAGATGCAAAAAGTAGTGGCTGAATATTAAGAAAAACAATTTACATTCTAAATTATATAAACTAATTGATTAAAAGAACTTAAGAATTAGTCCGAATTGAATCATTATTAAATGCATAAATGATTATTCCATTATAATGATAAATCATCAATTAAATTGCAAGCTTTACAACCACGATTCGTCATTCTATGAGTTCTTCCTCGAATTAGCAGATGCTGCAGTGCATTTGCGTCTAGTTGATTTGCGTCACCCTGGACACCTGCTCGTGCTGCGCCTTGGGAATGTTTTATGAACTGCCCACAGCTAGTGCAGGGATCGTGTAAGAGTCTGGAAGGATTTCAAGACTATTAAATCCTTATTCCAATGTATTATTTTCTGGTGCCCAGAAAAAAGAGTCTGCGATCAAGTAAACAAGGGACAACATAGTCATGGAGATTGAAACCGTGGTTTTCTTCAAGATCGTCAACCTGATTTTGAACTACTGCTGGGTGAGATCAATTTGCCAGATTGTGCCAGAGCTAACAGTGGCTGTGTCAAGGGAGGCCATTAGCAACTCAACTCTCTAGAAGGGACCTTTGAGATGATTTTAAGACTGACTCGCAGTCAAGGCATCCTCATTAAATAAATCTTCCTCACTTGATATCCTATTCAGTCGCTAGATCAAGAAAAACTTATTTCCAAGACCAAAAGCGGATCACTGATAATCAGCAAAGCGAAGACGTGTAGAAGGCGTCGCTGATGAAGGAGGCCAGCTAGATGCTGAACACGAAGGCGGCGGTGCAGATCCTTTTCTTGGAACTGATCGAGGGGATTGCAGCAAGAAAGGTAAAGGTGGTAATGCCACTAAACGCAAAGTTTATAAAATGATCAGTAATCACTTGGTATAAGAGGAAACTGCGCTTGGAGTTGGGCTAAAGTGTACTGCCTGCTTTATCTTCTTGACGTCCTTCTCCGGCCTCTAAAATTTCAGCAGCAAGACCTCTTAATATTATGTCTCCTACACCTTTATATGAAGCTGTTGAGTATGAATATTTATTTCGTTGAGAGTAGCCCTTAATCTCACGTTTTATTTTCTCGACTGCACCAGCTGCAGTAGTAGCTGGTTTTGTCCAAATTCGAACTGTTCGATCGCCTTCTCCAGCACTGATATCTTTTTGTTTGCCTTTATCTGACGGTTCTTGATCTAAAGCTCCGCCTTGAGTTCATGCTGTGCTCCCGAATAGGCGGCGCTAGAAATCGGGCTGCGCTTAATGGTCGGCCGGTCCTCTTAATCAGCTTTCCTTGAGTAGCTGTCAGAGCAGCAGCCTGTAAATATCTGTCTTCATTAAAATTATCATTCACGAGGAACATTAGATAAACAGCCATTATAAGATTCACCTGACCAACTATCCCGAGAGCCTAACCCACACCGCCTAATACCAAATCCAACCCCCGTACTCAGGCTGCCAATCCAGCTAAAACTTGTTTCCGCTGGCCTGGCACTATTTCTTGTGAGAGGGTTACGTTATCACTTACATCAGAAAAAAAGAACTGAATATGCTAGTGCTAGCTCTGGTCTTGGAGAAACTAGTAAACGTCGAGGAAGGGTTTTCTTCTCTTCTTTTACTGGACAACAGAAAGCTACTGATCAAAGGCAGTCTTCTATTATGGAAGTGCTGCTCGAGGCTAGATATAAATCTGAAAATTTATATTTCATTCAATTTAAGGCCTCCAAGTCGGAGCCTTCAAACTTATAATAGATAGTCTTCCGCTTTTTTAATACAGCAGTAATCTCTTTTTTGTCGAATTTTGTGTTAATTAGGCTATTTAGCTATTCTTTTGAAAAAGTGTTCATACCCGCAAGCAGCTTAGCAAAGGCATTCTTCTTTAGACTAGACTCGCTCAATGGTTGCCTGACTAATTAAATATCCTTCAATTCTTTATTGCTTATCATCAGTGAAGCCTCATTTAACGAAATCAAAATCTGTTCATTTTAATGCACAATCTTGAAATACATTTCTGGAATGATCCAGGATTAGAAACTGTATTTGCCATCAAGGTTATATGTTGTGTTAATTAAGTTCTTAGTTAGTTTAAATTACCAAACCTAATTAACATGCAGTAGTTCTGATAACTGTACGTGCTAAGAGTAATTAACAGGAATGAGCTGGCCTTCTGGTATGGGGATCAATCCTGTTTGCTTTTCAATGATAATTTAAGTTTCTTTTTACTTTTATTTAATTCTTTAACAAGTCCTTACAAATTGATCATTAGTTCTCTAAATCTAATATTTTTTTATGAGCTAAATGAAAAAATTTAACTCTCCATCTCCTTATTTTAAATTATTTAGGAAAACCTTGTTATCGTTAAAAAGTTCATCTGCAATTTTAAATGCTTCCTCGAGCTGACTTTGCTCTTTTTTGGAAACTAGATACAGGTCCTCAGGCTTATATTTTAAGTTTTAGAAAAAAAGATCATGCCGCTTATAGTAATGGTGTTTCCAACCTAATTGTAAATATCCCATGATAAGACTGTGATTGTCAATTAAACTATTTCTGCAACTCCATGTGATAATTTACGCGATTTTGTCTTAAATATGTAGATCAGCATATTTCTAATTAAATTATGTGCTTATAGTTTCTTTAATTTCTTAATCTAAAATAAAAATTAGCTGTTGACGTCTGCCTAGTCTTCTTAGTCTTCCAGCTGCTTGCATTAAATCGTTTTTTTTTAAATATGGTCCTAAGAAAAGAGCAGCTACTGCATTAGCTGCTAGTTTTAAATCCGAACCTCTTGATCTGGCCTGATCAAATATAACAAATGTCAAGTTATCAGGTATTGTAGTCGATCTTTGCACAAAATTCTGATTTTTAAAATCATATATTTTCCAAAATCCTTGGTCATCACAAAAACTTATACCTTGGTAATGTTAGTATTTTTAAGTTTTAAATAAAGGGCATTTTTCTATGTACGGAATTATGTCTTTCTAAATAGAAGAGCCAACTAGTTGCGCTCCAACATCGATTACACAATCTACTTATTGTTTAAGAGCCATATCTATGAATTGTTTCCATCTTCTATCTCCGTTCTTCTAAATCATCACTACGTTTTTTGTGAATTTGAGGAGCAAATAGATCATCCTACCATCCGTCCCTCTAATTTCAGCATTTTAGCTTATTTTGTATTATAGTGAATATGGTAAAACCCAACGATTATCTTTTGTGCCCGAAAAACCAGCAGCAAACTTAATATCTGCAATATCGAAGGCTGATGTACATATTGAATTTTAATAGAAATATAAATCCTTTGGAAAAACACATAATTTTAACCAGGTATAAATAACTAGCCGGTTGTTTTTAAAGGTTTAGTACAAATAGAAGCCTTCATTAATTGATTACAAGTTAATTTAAAGAGTGCTGTATTTTTCTGCTATACTTGATTTTTTTGGTTAAGAAAGGGTTTAAATCCAACTTAAAATCATTTGTTTCTAACTGCCTTGCTATTTCCTTAATATTTGTAACAATTTAAGGAAATCTTATTATTTTATCCCATAGTAGTAATAAGATAGTATGCTGAGCATTATCGAGATATCAATGTGTTAAAATTCACTTGTTTTTGAAGGTAAATCAGCTGCGTAATAAGGCACTGCTATTTTTTTATGACCTTTATTTAATTCATCAGGCTTCCCATAATTGACAGAGGGAATCATAGTAAGACAATGATTGAACACACCGAAAGTAAACAATCCTCTGAGCATAGCCAAAATAGTTTGAGCTTTTGCATCAACATTAAATTAAGGCTTATTCGGGTCAAATATCTTTTATATTAAGAAATCAATAGCACTATCTTATAAGTTTTAAAAAAAGATGAACTCCTTCAAAACAGCTTTAGCAATTTTTTTTTAAATTTAAACTTGTAATTTTTTATCGGACATTATCCTCAGATTCCTAGGAAATTCACCTGCTTTGACTTTTTCTATGGCCAATTATACAGATTAATCAACTGTTATGATTGAATTTTAAAGAAGAATCTTTAACTATTTAAGCATATGCTATATACTTAAGAAAATGATCTTGGTTCTGACGTTTCCTAGGCTGTCCATTATATTGATCCCTTCTCCAACTGAATAGATATATGAGCTCTTCGTATTAAGCAGTGCGTCAGTCTAATCCAGAATGTCGATGACTTAATCTTAATTAAGAAAATTCTAAAGCTTGTTTGAGAGCTTGGTATTTTAATGTCGGAATTTGAGTATTTAGGATAGTCTAGTTTATCTACTGATAATAAGGACTGATTTTCCTTTTAGCTTATCGAATAAGTCAATCACACTATCAACAGCTCTCTATGTCAAAGCAATACCTCTAAAAAAATTATAAGTAAGCATATAAATTCCGAAACTGAAAAATATCGATTTGAAAAAATTGTTTTTCGATTATTAAATCAGACTTGACATTAAAGTAACCCTTATTGTTTTAGGATTATTTTAGTTGAGTTGGTCGAGCATCATGAGTGGCATGATAACTTGAGTTTTTCCTTATCCCATATTTAATTGAGTATAGTTTTTTATTTAATTATTTCCATTGTTAACCATTAGGGTTTTAATTGTCTATATTTGGGATTTCCAAATTTGAATTTTATTTTAGAATTAGAATGAGTGCCATCTGTTATTTTCCATGATAAATTATCTTGGACTTAAAATTTATCTAAAAACTGCGATAATGTCCTTTTCATTAAGACTTTGCTGAACTCTTTTTAAACTATCCTTTACGATCGCTAATTCCATCGTTATAGTTATCATATTTTTGAGCTGTTTACTTTAAATTATCGAAAAGATTTCTAGCACATCTTCGGAATACAAAATTTGTGTGAAGAAATAAGGAGATGCCGCAGGAAGCATCCCACTTTTGACTCTTAAATCATTGTTGGCTTTAAACTTGTAAAGTTTCCAATATTTATCAGTCAGAACTTAGCAATTTTAAATGAGTTTCTGTAACTGATTAATTTAATGACAATTTGCCTATATAATCTTCATGTTTTGTTACCATAAATCATTAGTATTATAAAAGTTATACATGCTATCTTAAAGCTCTTTAATCATTTATTTTTCCATAAGTCCTCCTTATTTTTATAGCCCCTTTAATTTGGTTGGCAATTTAGCTTAAATTATATTGGAAGAACTCACAAGGAACTTCTTTAAAAATTATTTTCTCATTGATTTATAATTCTAGAAATCTATTTTTAATTGGCTATAGATTTAATCGAGTTCTTAGGACTTATAAAGTTTTTCTTGTAGGAAATCTTCGATATCCAATCTTATAGTAGATTTCTAATTGTTGATATAAAGTAGCTTTTCAGGTATACATTAATGATAAATCCATTATTTAGTAAAGTTACAATTTGAATAAATGGTCGAAACTTTATTGAGCTATTTCTATCTTGTAAATATGTTATATTTTTAAGTGAGTTTATTTTAGGTGAAGAAGGATTAAAAATATTTAATTGTATTATTTATCAAATTAATTAAATACATTAACTGGAAGTGATTGCTCTTCTAAGACTGCTCATAGATATTGTCCAAAATATTTTTCTATTATTTTGTTAAAGCTTAATTTGAAACTGAAGATTTTAGAATTTTCATTACCATCTGGAGAGGAGATAAGCAGAGATCCTTCAGATGAAGATTGTTATTAATGGAAAGTAATACACCTGCCAAATGAAAAGATGCCTATCTATTTAAAGGCCGCAGATCATTAATGTAATCATGAACCTAATACTTATAATATTTTAGCTTAAGTTGAGAGTTGTTTGAACGTTTAACCTACCCTTCAATAAATTTGCCTTAACTAAGAAGGACTATTTTTCTAGGTCCGATAGTTGTTGATTCCTCTTATTTTAATAACTGAAGGCATTGGACCCTCTACAGAATTGAAGTGCCTTAGCAAATTTGTTTGTAGGCCAAATCCAGAACATAACCTGGAAAGTTTTCAGAGTATAGTAAATCTTTTTTAAGCTTGAATCTGAGATTGTATCTATGCAGCAAAAAACATATTTCCTTCTTATGTCTCAGTTCTAAAATAAATTTAGATTATTCGAATCTCGTGAGGTACCAGATTGGGCTTAGATTTTATACTTTTAAGTTCAAAATCAGCTCTGTATGATGTTAATTGGAAGTTTTAATTAAATTCTAAATGGCAGCGTGGTTATACCTGTCTATCTCTGAAATCAGCCAGCAGTGTTTGATGTTAAATATTCCCTCAGAACTTTCCTATAATTTGATAATAAGCATAATTTCATTAATATTATTGAGTTTCTTTTTCCTAAAGACAATTGTTTTAAGTTTATTACAAAACCAAGGAAACGTTACACTTCTGACATATTAGGGCAAAATTTTATATAAATCTTGATTTTATAAGTAGTGCCATTAAATTTCAACACCGTTTTAATCCTGTTCTACATACCTTATAGCTTTATTATTAATCCCGAATTCAAAGTAAACTTTGCTAGAAGTATTGAAGTAATTATTAAAATCGTGAATAGTCCTCATGTAATACTCACGCTATTATGTTATGAATAAAGAATCTCCAAAAATTTATCTATAAATTTTGTTTTATAAGATCTATTATGAAAAATTTTAAATTTAAAGTCCGTCGGCAAGCCGAGAATGGTTGAGAAAATCAAGCTAATAAATATGATTTTTATCTTAATGAATGAAGACATTTCTCCCTTTTTTAGTCCATATTCTGGGCTTTTAATCCAACTTCATCAGATTGTTAATGAATATAGGATTGCTTTCAAGGTACTTCTCGAGAGAATGGAAATTAGTAGATAAAGCTTTGGAGATTCTGTATTCAAGAAAAGAATAAAAATCCTATTTGATTTCTGCAGGTCTGACCTTCAACATTAGCTTAGATTTTGTCTTGAGAACTTTTAATCTAAAGATATATTACAATAAAGTTTATAAATGCTTTCCTTCGCTTTACGGGTTCAGCTAAACTTAGGAATAGCTAACGATGCCTACAGAAATTAAGTAAAAAACTAGCCAAAAATTTTTATCACTTTATGTATCAATTTGTTTGATTGACTCAAAGACGATGCAATTTTTGTTAAGTAATTTTGTTCTTAACTAGTTATACTCAACAATATTTATCAAATCGGCTCTTTTTAGTTATTAAAGCAAACAGTAATAAATAGGTAATATTCCTGGAAGTGCATATAGGTAATTGAATCCGCTTATCTTATCCCCTTTTAAGAAATTCTTTACTACATTTAGCTTGACCTAGAGTTATTTTGAAAAAGCTTGGAGATGGCCTCCAGCATGCAACATCATAAAAAGCGGTAAATCTGATCCTTTTTTAAGAAAATTAATTCTATTGATCAGACATTATTAAAGTCCAGTAATAAGTACAGGCAATTGAGTTTTAAGGCAAGCTCTGATATTGAGTGAAGCAAGATATTGTTACCTATTTAAAGACTAAGGTTGCAATTGCAAAGAGGCATAATTCTTATGCTATCTCTAAAGTTAGTTAGGCCTAGGATTGCCAATATAGCCTTTAAAGTCTTTAGGAAAAGAATCAGTGAAATGATATTGGGAGAAGTTATTTTTATCAAAAGTATAATTATTTTAAATATGCACTTAATTTATTGTTTTGAGGAGATATATTTTAAACTCCTATGCTGAGTGATAATAATATGACGGGAAAGATATTTGATACAAATTTTGATATTTATAATTAGGTTGAAAACCAAGACTGTCTGATAAAATCTTTATCAGACCAAGCAACTCAGACTCAGTACTCATGAAGAAGTTAACCACTGCTGTATCCTTATTTTGGAGACGTCGGTTTATATTACACGTATTAATGTATTATATATATGTAGGATCGATACTTTTGCCAAAGAGGGCTTTTTTCCCGCTACAATGTTTAATCTCGTAATAATTCAGATCACTCATACAATTCCGGGCTACAACACTAAGACTGATGAATTAGTTGTATAGCCATGTTATATCTAAAGGAACTCTATATTGTTACAGATTTGAATTGAGCTACTTTCTTTAAAATCTTACCATTTCGAAGGCGATGCAAGACCCGAGATATTTGAACAGCCAAATGTGATATTCAACTTGAACCAACATCCCACCCCCGTAGTAAATTTTTTTACCTTTTACAGTTTAAGTATAGAGCAAAATCAAACGATGCAAAGGACTCAACTTGAAGTCGGTATAGATTTCGCTGTAGGAAATTCTGGAGGTGATATCAATTTAATTCTAAACTAGTAGCTTTGATAGGCCGAAAAAATAGTTTTATGTAAGATCGACCCATATTTACTCATGTTGCGATAGTATATCCTTTAGTCTTAACAGACTTGTGAAAGGCCTTCGATGGTCAATCTTCCAGTTAACATGAATGCATTCCTTGCTCTATCTGATGAGTTATAATTTTTCCTTGATATTAGCCTAAATAGCGATATTGTTTTAACTAATTTACCAAATTAACTTGTTTTTATTTTTTTAAGTACAGACAGTCCAAAATGAGCCTCCGACTATTCTTTTGAATTATTACTATATGCAGTTGATCTTCTAATTAAAATAAACTTATTAAGCTTTGCTCTTTTTCTTTATATTGTTTAAATAAATATAAATTAATTATTGGTAACAGCGAACGTATTGCTACATTTACTTTCGAATATAATTTTTCTACTTCAATAGGTGCTCGAGTAATAACTGAGTCCTAAAGTAAAGTATTATAGCAATTCTTTTCTTTTAATCATCTATCATGTAAGAAATAGCAGCCTCAAAGATGTACCAAGATATGCTTACAGTCTCCGCAATATCACTAAGGTCAGGCAAAAATTTTATTATGGATCTTTACTCTTTATTTGAGATAGAATAATTTTTGTTGAGAAAATTTAATTATTCTAAGAAATCCTTTTGAAGAAGTAAGTCGAGGTCTTCAATCTTGGAAAATTAATATGTTTCATTAAATTCTCCGATATCATATTTGAATATCTAAAGTGGGCTCTTAAAAGCATAGCTTACGTCCATATCAACATTATTTAATAATTATGTCTTATGGGTCGGACACACCAAGTAAATTTTTTATTTAGATCTCTTATTAAATTTTGATATCACAATTGCAAGTCCTTTTTTAGTTAGGAAGAAGACCTTATTTAATGACATGTCAGTAATTTTGATGGGAGAGGAAGAAAACTCAATAAATTTTTTATATAGAAGCTTTGAGATTTTCTTATCGCCTGAAATTTTGTTGTAAACAAGAGGAAAGATTGCTTGGACCAGATTCTAACTTTACATATATATAATGAAATATTAATAATAAATAGATATGCCATTACTGATTGAGATCAATAAAACTATCAAAGATCAACTTCTCCATTTTAGCCTCCGTTAATTTAGGAACACTTAGAATGTTGTAATACTTGTATTAATGTAGATAGTCCTAATCCAGAAGTTAGGAATATTGAATTATTGGTTCTCTTGAAGTCCAATAGCAGTTAACCTCTTTCCATACTATATTTCACAAAATAGTCTATAAGCCTTTCCAATCACCACTAAACCTTAACTTGTATAGCGTACATTTCAATGATGTTGTAAGCTTATAGACTATTTACTTAAATCGAATAACTTCAGGCATGATTTTACTATAAATAAAATCGACAAAGCCTGCTTATCAATTACAGATTCATTCCAAGAATAGTAATTTTCAACTACATTGTCAGGTGTTTTTATAACAATTAAATAGTTGCCACAATTGATATTGAGTGTATTTAATGTTAGTAAAAATAATTGCCCAGTAGGATCGACCCTATCAATTTGGGCATATATTTGCTCTGTTTAGCTCTGTTTAACTCGAACCAGTTCTAAACAATGCGAACAAACGGAGTTGGAACTGGACATTTCAACATCAAATTTGATAAATCAAAATACCGTGAAATTGCCCGCTAAATTAATTTTTCCCATTATTTTCCAACTAACTTTTCGAAAAAACTACATACTCAGAACGCGCTTTGCACAGGTTTGCCCTCTTCGTTTTGAAATACTCACCCTAATTTGTCATTGAGAGCTCGTAAAGCTTACCTTTTTGAATGGGCAAACTCTCGCTAAAAAACAGCTCAATCTCTTTCTTAGGAGTTTAGGACTACAGCAATACAAATTTCTGCTGGTGGATTAACTGACCGTTCTTATGGAGTTTCACATTTAGCTCAATTTGATTGGAATTAGGCCACATTTCAACCTAGCATTGGATATAACCAGCCATCATGAAAGGCTGATCACTGATGAACGAAATAGCGTCAGTGCGACTTGGGTAGTGGTGCCAAAGGTCACCTTGAACATTAGATCGATAAATCTTTTGATACTTTGTAAATTTCTCAGATTTGAAAAGAAAAAGTTTATGGAAACTGCGTTTGGTCATGAGTTAGTCTAGCTGTTATTTAATGCGTTCCTACCTGACTTTTAATTCGTTTTGGAACTATTTAAGTTTCTGGAGTGGTTTTTATTTACTTAAATTTAGCAGTCTATTTTTAAGCTGGAGTATGTAAGGTCGTTAATAATTTGAACTTTCATTGACAAAGTCTTTGAACTGATTGGAATTTTGTTGGAGTTCGTCTTCTGCTTGACTTTTTAGTGCATTGAGTAATGTTAGGGTCTATTATTTACAGCTGTCAATTATTTTCAAGATTGCCTAAGTGAGCAAATCATAGTAGCGATGGACTTTATCCTAGGACTAGCGGCTTTGCAAATCAAGTAGGGCTTGAGACTCTCCCAGACTCTGCAGGACTTAATCTAGACTGGTGAGATTGATGAGATTCTGATGTGAATGAGCTTTAACACACTATCGGTTATTGCAAAGTAGGAGTGGGGCTTTGCATTGTTCGAAATTACAGATGTACATAAGGGGCAGATCGTGGATCTTGCAGAGCATATTTAAGCCAGTTTAACTATTAATCATTATTCAATTAAAGTTCATTTTATTTTGGTCAATCATTTTCTGCTAAAAAATAATTTTCTAGATTATAAGTTTTCATTCAGGCCTTTATTATTACTCCTTTTTATGCAATTTTAATTCTTGAAAACCTTTATCACATCATGCTCAGTATATCAATGTAAAATAATTACTTTATACACAGATATTTGTGTTTACAATAAAAGATGAAAAATGCAGATATTATCAATCCCAATTAAATATTACCATGATACTACTAATTACCACTCTAGTCAGAGCTGAGGATGGTTTTGCTATGTACTTGCTGGCCAATGTTTAGACATATACCTGCTTGCTGAGCCAGGGATTCAACTATATGTCAATGAGGTCATTGTTGCCCTCAGGTAATTTGGATATTAACGCCTCAAAGTCAATGATAAATGCCAAAGCCGCAGGTTTCAAACACATCGATACTATCATGTATACTTGCAGAGGCAAGGACATTCGAGTTGAGATCGATAACATGATTTCAGGCTTGAAGTTGGATGGACAAGACCTATACGACAGGATATGGATTTTTTTGGATGTAAGTCCGCTCCCTGCTTGCTACTGGCTTAATTACTCCGCTTAAGAAAATTGCGCTTATTTGAAGTAATTAGTGGGTTATATCAAGTACAGGGGTAAAAAAGTAGGATTCTATGTTAGCAAAACTATGTGGTCTTACCTCTTTGGCGATCCAAACAGCTGCGCCTAATTTACTGACTTGCCTCTGAAATACGTGGCTAGCAATGGTGTAAGAAGTTTTTCAGACTTCAGGCCATTCGGAGGTTGGACTACCCCGACAATGAAGCAATACAGTAAGCAAATAACCGACTATTGCGGGATATCGTTGGAACTTGACTGGAGACCATGACATTTATTATTTACACACAATAACTATATTTTCATTATGAAGAAGTATATTCGCAAACACCAGGATAATGAAAAGAGCATTCTCATGGACAAGAATTATTACTCGATCTTATATTTCTACTATCTCAATGTCGTAGATTAGCTGAACCTCATCGAATTGCCAGCTACTTCGTCTTTCATCCTCTTTTTTTTTCAGCACTTCATCCTGGTCCTGCACGCGATATCCCTCAAGTTAAACGACAGCACCTAGAAGGCTTGGGCCTCTTATCTAGGAATTACTAAATTTCTTTAAGCAATCAATTAAGACCTAGCAATCCTATGGATTGCAGTGGCAATCTGGGGTTGCCTGGTCTTAAGCAACATTATTTTGCTATTCAGCTACATAAGGAACTAGATCTACAATAAAAATTTTTAAACTCTGGACTAAATGGTGATGAAGAAGTACATTCATTACTCATTTTTGAGACATCTTGGAATTTTCTTCTATGCGCTGGCCTATATATACGCACCTATTTTCCTCCCCTTTTTTGCGAAACAGCTTTTTCTCGGGTCGAGCAAGATGATTCTAGCTGCCATAAATATAACCTTGACCTGCCTCACAGCTATCGTACTTTAGATCCACATCATCAGCGTATCGCTATAATCCTCGAACTTCCTCTTCAGATACAACAAAATGCTTTCTGTACTGGATATCATATTTACTGAGCTGGCCCTCATACTGCTCTAAATCTCCTAAGCCTCATATTACTATGTCCTCGGATTGGTGATAGCGAAATTGCTAATCAGATTTTTCTTTAATTATACAAACAGATAGCTCATTTTATACGAGATTACGCTCATGCTCATTTGCCTGGGTACAATTATCGCTGTCCTTCTACCCTACGGCTTCATTCAAAAATAGATTTTTCTCATTGGGACGATTCTGCTGTTCGGGTACCTTATCGACGAGGAATCTCTGCGCTCCTTGGTGACTATGTACAGCTACCAACAAGAGAATGATAAATAAGACCAATAAATTTACGAGATTGAAAAGCTGCTTAAATTCTACCCCAATATTTACATGCCGGTCAGATAGCTGATCCTCAGGAAGGAAGATCTGAAGTCGTTCCACAATAAACTAATTTCTAATTCCATCAAGATTAGATGTCTCAGACTGCTAAAAAAGAAGTGGAAGCAATAGGACATGGACGTTACTTAGATCTATGCTCATTAGGAGTACAACCAGCATATAGTCTAAAAGCTGATAGAGCTCGCTGTAAAGTCGATTAGCGTCTTACAACTTTTGCTGCAGAAGGACAAATACGGGAACATCTTGACAGCAGAGGCATTGCAAATTTCTTAAATCTCAAAAGAAATTAAAAAACTTATCGATTTCAACTACCGCTTGAACCCCAAGTCGAAAATTAACATTTTTTTTTGGACTCTACTCTCAAGAGTCATTTTTCTAGACGATGAGTTCTACGCTTAACTCTCTCAGGCCAAAAAAGTGAATGAATCCGTATCAGGGTTCAGCCAAGGCAAGGTCAACCGAGTTTTCGATTAATTCAGAATGGTAATCACACTCTCAATGAGCTTCGATATCGGAAGCATCGTGAGGGCCTCAAAATCATGCTAGAAATATATCGGATACAAATCAGAGGAGCTAATAGGCAAGAACATTAACACTGTCCAAATGAAGTCAATATCCTAGCGGCATATCGAAATCCTGACCAGTTTCATGACGAGAAAGACTTACAGTTATGATAATAGTTAGCAAATAGCCTTGACTTACTACCTCCTTAACAAATAGTTTAGATTGATAAAAGCCTACGTGGCAGTCTTCAGTCTCATTAACAGTACAATCGAAATATAAATGAGCGGTTATTTCTAGATCAAGCCCTACAACGACAAAATCATCATCGTGGACCGGATCGGCCGAGTGGAAGGAATATCCCCCGAAGCCGCTGCATGCTTCTAACTTGATTTCGTAAGGTAGTAGTAGCGAGTCTACTCTATTTTTCCGATGATCCCTTTGCTACATTCTTTCATCAAATTTCTGGAAAGCTAGAAAGGACCCAATATCATATCGACAATCATGGTTCTCCCTGCTGAGAAGCGATCCAACTCTTTTAAATTCAAGTCCAATTAATTCGAGCCTGAGATCTACCTAAACCTAATCAGTAAGATAATAGACCAACCGCACAGCAAACTCTTCCTCGTTGAAATCTAAGTCACCCGACTCTCATTCTTCTCAGGCAAGATCCATCACACTCTGCTTAATTTCTTAAAAGTAAAGCAGCTTCCTATAAATCACCAAATTTCGGGCATCCCACTCGTAAGCGAAATAAAGAAAATGTGCGAGAAGGGAGGAATATGGGTTTTTGACACTAAATAGATCAAAAGGCAGGAGTAATTTGAATTCGAGCAAATTGCAAAGCGATACACTACATCAAGCAGCAATCGATCCCGCCACAACGAAGTCGTTTATGCCTTTAACCTTTGCTAATAACGAATTCTCAATCAAAGCAGATAAGACTAGCTAATCAAAATCATCGAGGCCAAGCAAATTTAGATGGAAGAGGATGAAATGAAGTCAAACAACCTGGCCAAAGAGGACATCGTAACTATAAATCCAAATTAGTAAGTTAACAACGAAAATATAGGCCGAATTCCGAAGGCAGAGCTATATCTCCCCTACTTGTTAACACTGGCCTTCTTGGCCATCATTGTAGTGCTTATGCAGCAGCAACTTGATTACACATCCAAAATCCCTACCATAATTAGCAATCTCATCGAGCAATAGAAATTCACCAGTCAATTCAACACCTACTATGTCTCCTACGGCACTCTAACATAAAAATAAAATATCACTGTTGAAAAGGCGAATAACCTGCAATTTTTTAACGAAATTAGCAAGTTTAAAATGCAGTTGAACTTTTGTGGGGTCTCAAATTGTCCTTAGGACTATTTTGACCCCATCTTCTTGGTGAACGTATATCTGCCTGGCGTAGTTTCCAACTAGAAGAACAGCAATGATAGCATCGTCAAATACAACTACAATACGATCGTTAAAATCCTTGAAATTTTGAGTCAGAGGCATATGGAGAGCCTAGACAAATAGGCATTTTCAAAGCAGATCATTATCGGCATAATATTTGGGACAGTGCTGATAGGGACTATCTTGATGATCCTGCTACTGCTGAGCTTCTCGTATAGTTGGATCGAAATGGAAAACCTAACGAGCGCTTTCTTCAGGTTCTAGAAGAACGAGGTGTAACAAAAAGTTGCAAGCCAGTAGTAGTGCTTGAAAGGTCTCTACAAAAACTGCAAGTAGTGGCTAATGCTGCCCGTCTTCTAAGCCAAACTAAAAAAACTAAATAGCTCAAACGTCAAGCTCTAAGACGGCTAGATCCAATTTATGCGCAATATATAATTCGATATAAGTCCAGCCCGCCAAAAATAAATCACTGCAAAGAAGGTCAGTAGTGTTATAATAGCCATTGTTATCTTCCTCTTGCCTATCCTAGCTTTCATTGTAAGTTTCTGGACTCTAAGTTTCAAGGCTTTTACAATTGACAAATAATCTTTAACAAAGCTAAAGTACTCCTCATCATTCGTCAACAAAAACACGATTTTACTGGGCAAACTACGTTTTTCTTATGAATTTGCCTAGTTTTATCAAAGTTTAGATCAACCCGAATTAGTCAGCAAATTTAAGCTGAGTTTGGCTGACCTGGATATGACTTACAACAATATATCATCGTAGTCGTCTAAACTTGAATAATTTATCTACAGCGTGCCCTAATTTTCAATGATGCTCTCCTTCATAAAGAACAAAGTGTGCGATTAAAGCTTCTGCTAGAAATGGCTAATGGGATCTGTGAAGTACTCCATGAAAAGCCTACTAACTCTTTTCGACAACCTAATAAACTAAATTTTCAAACAGTAAAACTACAAAAACTTGAACTTCACTTATTTAAAATTCCATAAATAAAGTGAATTTTACACTGAATCGGTCAAAGTCCTTAATTATGTCAATCAGAAGTTCAGAACTATCATGATCGAAATTCAAGCCAGGTTAACTAATCAGATCTTATAGCGCGAGAAGTGGCTGTGGCTGTCGATTAGCATAAGCCTCGTCGCAATTATGATATACATCTGCATAATCTTTTACCTATTGAAGAAGACAAACTAAGACCGAAAAAGTTTGTAGACAGTCTTACTGTACTTCGGGAGGGAAATCATTATGCGCAACAAGCATGTCTCAAGCATAATTAAAAGAGTTTGAATTGATTATAAAATGAGATCAGTTATTAAAGAAAAGCTTCAGTCAACTGCAATCGAATAAGCCAAGAGGGTCAGGAGTTTGATTATCAATTAACACAGGAAGGATATCCACCTCAAGGAAATTTAAGACTAGGAATTAGATAGGCTAGTTTAGTGGTGTATCCAGGTTGAGTCTCAGAACGGCCAAAGGTGGTAGTAAACAGCTCGCCTCCACATAGAAAATCTGCACATGACTCGCGCTCGTAGAATTATTGAGCAGGTCCTAGCCTCCTAAGAAATGGAATAATAATAATTCAACTGATAATCAAAATTCCAATGGCTCTGTAATTAGCAGTCTCGAAGCCTTTTGGACTGATCGAACCATGTCGTTACGCTGTCTGCTTTGTTAGACTCTCGTAAGGATGTCCCTCATACTTATTTACTTTGAGGTTTCTCTTCTTGATTTATCAAGTTAATTTTCGAGCTGCTATTTTTACTTTAAAATTTAGGCAGTGAGGGGCTTGAACTTAAAGAGGGAGTGCGTCGTGTTAAGTTTAACATTGAGTTTAAACTATTTTTTCTTATCAGTTTTTTTTTATTTGTTGAATATTTTTTGAATTTTAATTTTTTTGTTGACCTTCTCAAGTCTTAATTTTTTTTCTGCGATGTCCAGCTTGAGCATGTGTATTTCACTTAGAAGACTATCATTGAAGTTTTATACCTTGAAATAGAGCAGCTTCCTTTAATTGATACACTAGTTCTAATAGAATTTGAAATTGACGCTCAATTTCTATCTGTACTTGACCATCATCCTCATGTTTTCCTATACATTTTAGTAGTCTGGAACAATCACTCCCTTTTTGTCGTCTTCGAGGACGAATCCGTATTTCTCTTCGATCTTGCTCCCCACGATTATCTACTTTAATAAATTGTATTTCTTTACTATGAACTACTTGTGTATTTCACTTATTCTAGGGATCCATTGATTTTGGGGTTTGAGAAATGTTAGATTCAATTCGACAGAGAGAAGGAAAAGCTGCCTCTTGCTGTAGATCATCGGCTTTTTGCGTTGGACCAGAATTTCCTAAAGGTTCATTTTCTTCCTATTGAGAAGCTATATTTTTTTTGCCAATACGGAATTCCTTTTATTGACGCTTTCAAGGTGTTGTGAAACAGCCCCGATATGCTTAAAGAGATGTTAGAAGTAGATATTAAGCGGCCCTCGCTCTTGCTAAAGATTGTCCAAAACATCATTGTAGACCTACTGGACGTTTGTTAGATTTATGTTCTCAGTTCGATGCTTTTTCAGTAATTGCTAAAGACGGTCAATTATTACTTAGTTTGATTTGATCTGCTCTTAGTAGAATGCCTTGTAGTTTATGAACCTTTACTTTTCCTTGAGCAAGACTTCAGTGTGATTGTCAAGGTCCTTGACAGTGGATTCGATGAACTCTTCCTTGCTGGCGAGTTTGATCTTCTCCCGCCGCAGTTTGGAATTATGTTGGTTAATTTCGACATTCCTGACCTCCTCTACATCCTCATCCTTCAAAAGCTATAACTTCTTTTTAAGGATGACTTGCCGCTTGGTTTATTACCTCTCGTTGTTGATACACTTAAGTCCTTATTGATTTTTGCAGTGAGTCAATCTTAAGCTTGTCAGCTTTTAGCTGATCGATTATAGTTTCAATTCGAATTATCTCGACAGCTAGATTTTTAGCTATTCGGCGGCTTGTAACCTCTGTTACATCTAAACAGAATTACTGATCTTTAAGGCCTTAAGGGCTTGCAGAGTGGCTTAATGCTTGCTATAAACTTCAAGGATTTCAGTCTTGTTCTGCTCCTACACACGATCGATCTCTTCTTTTAGTGTCTTAATTTTATTTTTGTAGTCCTTTTAACAGTTAATCAACTTCAATCGTCTTTCCTTTATATCAGACTGAAATGTCTCATAGGCCTATTTTTAATGGTCACTAATCTGCTTCTTTAACTGCTCCAGCTTGATCTCTAGGTTCTAATCTACTACTGTCACAATTGATCTTTTTATTTCTGATTTCTGGATTATGAGTGCTTCCTTACTTCTTTAGTAGGGCTGGTAACAAAGCTAGAATTATTCAAAATTATAGCAAGGAGGCTTGACGATCGCCTTTAGGTCTTCAATAGAGACTGAGAGCTAAAAGAAGGCAACTGTGCCATCAGCCCCACCTAGCATTAGATAATTGATGTCGGAACTTACCGATATAGCTGTTATTTTGCAGTCAAGTACCTTGATCTATTCAGCAGGAATCTACACCTGGATGGGCCACTTCTCCAGTCTTATGAAACCATTGGCAGTCCCAATAATCATCAATCCAATTTCGTAGCAAAAGTAGATTTCAGACATCACGTCTTTCAATATCGCCTAATATATTACTTATCCTTTATAGCCCACCCAGATTCGAGGCTAATGGAATGCAATTATCTCCAGGCCCTTGATAGGCTCGTATCGGACCTCCATGGCCCTCCTGTCGTTCAGATTGCAAGTTATCAACTAAAGTTTTTTTTTCTCCACAATGTCGTAGTAGTAAGAGCGATTACTACTTGAAATCACTATTTTTTAGTGCTGGAAAATCGGATTTCCGGCAGGTAGTTTAATGATCTCTGTGTACTTAAACATGTGATTTTAGAACTCAAGGGATATTGGTTGCGAGGTGCCTATAGATAACTCGTCTTTAGCGAATGTAGTGCTGTTGTAGATAAGGACCAGAGAACCTGAGATAGCGACTAATTTGTTGCCGGATGGCGAATACTGCACTAAATTTATAGGCAGAGCCTATTTGAACAAGAGAACTGGCTACGATAGGAGTAAAAAAATTTTGAGGGAATCTCGAAATCCGACAGCAAGACAGGTGGAAAATGGGTGTAAGGAAAAAGAGGTTGGCTGCTCGGCGAACGTATAAATTGATTAAATTTTGGGGTGGGACCATGAAATATTGAAGAGGCTGATCGCTCTGTCAGTAGAACTCATTGATAGCATGTAATTTTTCCCATTATTTTTTTATAATTTGACGATCTGGCCTCTGTGGATATTGTTTTTGGTTATACGCGTGAAAGGGTTAACCTGCAGCTTCTTGAAAGTTTAGCAGACCGACAATTTTAGCGCGAGGAGGTTGATCCGCCAATTTTTATTTTTATGATATTCCCACAGCTAATCTTACTTGATAACGCTCTAGGCAACTGTGATAGATATGTACTAGTTTGATTAGAAATAGCTGAGTGAGCATATCCCACCATACTTGGAGCTGTCAATATTATAGTAGAATCGGCTGACCAGCATATCCCCGATCAAACTAATTATTTGTACGGCTAGTTTGTGTCTAAATCCGATCATCAAATTAGTCCCATAGGAAACCATACAACTCGGCTAACTATCAAAGTTGTACTATGCATAAGGACTATTCATGCAAATAATTCTCTTGCTTGTAAGGACGATCTAACATTTCCTGCGGATATCGAACTGCGATATCGTTGAAACTTATTTCAAAATTTATTAGGGCAAGAGCTATGGCTCGACCAGCTTATATTATTAGTCGCCTTCGATCCTCTCGATTACCAAGTAGGAATGCTAGGAGAGCAAGATTAGTTACTACCCCAGTTCGAAAACCCTTTGGAAAGGCTCGAAGAGCAGGACTTGCTGAGGACTGATATCTCCGATAATAAAGACTTCAAGCCTGTAATAAATGCCTTGTCGACTAGCCATTACAATATACTTGCCCTGGAAGAAAGCCAGATCGAAAATCTCGTAGGTGGGTTAGCTCATCCTGAAGATCATTTCTGTATTGCTGAGGTTCTCTTTTATTATTACCTTTAATTGATATATCCCCTTGCTGTGCGACGCTATGAAGAAAGTAAGTGGGGAATTCAAGCAGTAGAATGCGCTTATATCTCGACTCTATTAAGTCCACATAATGGCCTCTTGCCGGGAGGATATGACATTGGTGATGATGATGTAGCAGCCACTCAGGAATATGAAATTCTAATCAACGCAATAAGCATTCTTATGCAGCGGAATCTGCAGACAGCCGAATATGCTCTTGAATTTGATCCTGGCCGCTAAATGCTTGAGTTCCTCTTATTAAATGATCATTGATTAATCATAGCTCATACGCCCATTTATTTTCCTCTCTAATTTCGGCCTCTTCTTAAGGAGTGAAGTCGCTTTCAATCCCAAACATCGCTCGTAGCTACTCCACCTTCTTGCCTTTGATGTTTGATGCCAGCTTTGCGCAGCTTAATTCTAGCAGTCCTTTGATATCCATGTAGTTTGCAGCTAGAAGGAGTTCGAGCAGTGGGTTGATTTACATATTGATATAAGCCAGATCCCAGCCATCAACCAGCCCTTCCAGCGTCGGCTGTGGAAGCGGTTTGGGAATCTAATGAGGTTCTGTAGCCCTGTAATGAGAGCAGTATTAAAGAATTTTTTTGAGCGTGTTTTCTTTAATATTTGGTAGGTAAATCTGCTCCTAGATGCCTGTATCGTCGATGATATTTCTAATGAGCAAGGACTTCTTGGCGACCTCCTACTCGACGAGCACCTCCTTCCCCTCGGAACTGACCAACTTCACTTCGGGCATTCAAATATATATATTAATTAACTCACTCGCAATATTTTACGATGGATACCAAGAGCTGGCGGAATAGGACCAGGGAGTCTTAATACTCCAATAGGACCTCCCTGAGAATCGATTCGAAAATGCCCAAGAGGCACTCCATCCTTAAAATGCCTTTCAAAAGTCAGAATCCTTTCTTTTAGGACAAGTCAGTCATGGTCAGTGCCGTGAACAACAGTAATAAAAATTTCAAGTTCTTTGAGAAGATTAATATTCGCTCGCCATTCAGCCGATCAATAGTTGTCTGGTTTTTGATCGTAGGACTCACTCTAATATACGTACTGGCCTAAGTCCCTGTAACTATTTTCATGAGTGTGGCCTTCTTTGAGGCCTACGCCAATAGCTCAGCTTTCATCCCAATTTACATTTTAATAATTCTAATATTTTTCTTGAACTCGCTTGTGATGCTGTTCACTGGATATTTCAGGGATGGGATACTAATCATGTAGCGATAGGCTATCGTCAACCATTATGTGCGAAGACACTTGGTGATCGACATCTTGGCTGAAATAGTGCTGATCATCACTTTAATTACAAGAAATTACTATGTGAACATAAGTAAGGTCCTGATCTTATTAAAATTCTCACAGCTCTATGAAATTGACCTTTGTTTCAGGAGGATTTTTCAGTTCTTGCGGATAAGGAAACTGCTTTACTTTGGACTCAGGATGATTGTCATCATGTTTCTCTGCATGAATTACATGGGCCCGTTTTTCTATTTCATCGATCTGCAGGTCATCAACTCAGGCTACTACGGTGAATAAACATCAACCTACACTTGGCTCAACAACAACGACGCCCTGCCAGGCAGTATGCTAGACTACCCCTTCAGCATTCAGTACTTATACACAATGTTCTGGGCCCTAAACATGGTCAGCCAAATCTGCATCGGAGATATCTACCCTGCCAACCCTTTCGAATCAACCTACTTCTTCTACATGCTTATGATATCAACTATTATCTACACCTACCTAATAAACCTGGTCATATAAATATTTTCATGGGGCCGCAAGAGGGTCAAAATTTTTTTCAATAAACTCCTTACGATAAACCAGTACATGACAAGGCGTAAGATATCTCCCTCCCTCCAAGCCTAAATCAGAGCGTATATATAATTCCTCTGGTAGGAGTAGGCTGACAGAGATCAAAATCTCTAGCAGCAAGTAATACAGACCCTCCCTTAAGTGCTCAAGTAGTAGCTTCTCGAAAACGCCTATAAATTTTTTCTAACTCCCTTTGAAGTGATGGGGTTTCCCAAAATATTTTTGAACTAGTTAGCAGAGCGGATAATCGAACAGCGTTTTGTAGATGGTGAGGCGATTTACAGAATGGGCGACTAGGACTAAAATCTGTACTACATTGTGAAGGGGGAATTGTGGCTGGTCTTCGAGAATGAGCTTGGTCAGAAGTTTTTTCTATAGGCTAAAGGGGAAAAAGACCTGGTAGGCTGGTAAGAATTTCTTATAGGCGGGGAGCGCAAATACAGTATTTACTCTAAAACTGAGACACTGACTTTCGTGCTCAACAGGGCTGACTATATGGAGTAAGCTGTCAAGAATCCCTTGTTTTATCAGTGTGCTAGACTGTTATTAGAGAGGATATGGCTGAGCAAACGATACGTGCATATAAACCTTAGGTGCACTTAATGTAAGAGCGAAACTCACTTACAAACTGAGTGTCCGATCCTTCACTACCTCCCGCGAATTAAGCATCGTTAAAATAAAAGAAAGAAATTCACAAGGAACCGCAAAAGGCTCAGTCTGTACTTAAACCGGAACCACAAGTTCAAGTAATTCAGGACCAACTTATAAATAAAGATGGAGCGGCTGGAAGAGTTGATCAAATAGCTGAAGCGTTAGCCATGGTAGTCAGGATTTGAGAGAGTCTGGGAGTATGAGCTCTACTGCCAGAATTTCAATATTAGCAATCTGATTAGTTTAAAATTTTGATGAAGAAAAAAGGTGTGCCCAAAGGGGAGCTCGACCCCAGGTTGATCTATTTCACGCACTCCAAAATAAGGGCTAATTTTACAGGTTGCAACAAACCGCTCCTATAAACACTCGATGAGCTTCTGGAAAAGAAAATAACGGTGTACGACCTACCGCAAATCAAAGTTTTATCAGACGGCTAAAAATATTACTCCCAAAACAATCGCAGACTTTGGGTGTTTAAATAACTGGCCAACAGAGGCCTGATAGAGTCAGTACCTGTGATCATCTAAAAACTAAGCGAAAAATAGGCTGAGAAAATGAGTAAAAATACCTACAGCCTCACAGCGAAAATAGCAATGAAATGAAGTCATCGATTTCTATTGACAATGGAATTCCTTTTATTAATGTACAAGGCGACCTAGGAGTCCGGCTGGATTATGTCGTTGATGAGTTATTGTCGCTTCTTAATTTAGCGGATGGCAATATCGAGGGCAAAGAACATCACTATGAACAAAATGCCTAGTCTAAGAATTACTAGAGTTCTATTACTCTACTCTTAAGACTGGTAGAGTCTGGAGTATAATTTTTCGGTCTCGTCTCGGAGGTCATTGGCAGGCTTGAATCCGTAATATTTATTATTGTAGTACTTGCGCTTACCTGAGAAGTTAAACGGATTGGAGGATGTTGATTGGCTGGCAGGCTGGTTGAAGTCATAAACTGATTTCTGCAGCGGGTTTTTTAGATGATCGTAGGCTTAGGATAGGAGCTTGAATTTTTCCTATGCTTAGGGCGAAGGGTTGCGATCTGGATGAAATTCGAGAGCTTTTTATCTGTACGCCTTCTGAACAACCTAAAGCGGACTCAGAGGTGGGACGCCCAATATTTTGTAGTAGTCCTTGACCTGACATAAACTTCTTCTAAGAACCAATTTCATATGCAAAAATAGATTATCGAAAAATTGAGGGAGGACCCCCTGCGGATGATGGCCGAGCTCCTTAAGGATTACTCAGTATTTCTCCTTACAGATGTGCGTCAGACTGTTCTTCCCCTAGGATCAGCTAAACTACCCACTCTACAGAACTGTTCTATAAATCGTTTAAAGCAAGGCTGGATTCTCGGAGCTGACTTAGCTGTTTTCTGCTGCTATTAATTGGCATAAGTAAGGGCCGATCCACTATTGCATAGTCCTTATGATGGCAACTCCGCAGTTGTTTTAGGTGGAAAACATGTTCATTCTCTTAAGTTTGAACACAGTCATCTCGTAAATCACAAATAGGAAGGTGTCCTAGCTGCTGGTGAGTCTGCCAGCCGACGCCTTCCGATTCACATTAGGAAATTTGCAGAGTCTCCTAAGCCTGATCTTGATGACCTTTGAGCAATATTAGGAGTAATAGAAGCTAATCACAGTAAAAAAACTAACTGTGACTCTCCGACTGCTCAAGGCGCTCTTCCTCAGTAATAAGATAGCACCTAGACTGAGACTTGAAGAGTTTTATAATGAGGAGATACCCAACCATATTCAGGTGGCAGACTAGCTCACCCGATTCCTTAAGGACCCCACAACTGAGTTCAATATCCTAAACTACCCCTTCTTGCTTAACCTCAAGTTCAAGCAGTAGCTCCTTTAAAATGAGACTTTCTTACTCAAGGTCGACAGCATTATGAACGACCTATCAAACGAGGTCTTCTTAACGCTTGAAATTGACAGGGAAAATATCCTCGAGGATTCTCTCCAGCGATTTTCCAACTCTCAAACCAACTTCAAGAAGATATTGAAGGTGAAATTCAAGGGCGAGTAGGGAAACGACATGGGAGGCGTTCGCAAATAATATTTCCAGATTCTCTCGGAAAAACTCTTTGACTTAAACTTCGGGATGTTCGTCTAGAAAAATGTATTTCTCTAAGCAGAATTATCTCTGGTTCAACGCGAAGAGCTGGTAGCCTCCGCTGCTTTTCGAGTTGGTGGGGATGGCGCTAGGACTCGCCATCTACAGCTCTAATTTGTTAAATTTGCATTTTCCGCCATTGTTGTATAGAAGATTGTTGGCCAATTAGGCCAGCTATACAGGAGAAATGCACTTTAACGACCTCAGAGAAATAGAGCCTTAGACGCATAGGGCTTTGAAGAGTCTACTGGATAACAAGATGGATGAAGATGGCATGCAACTATTTTTCTAAGGGACTTTAGTAAACTATGATCAGACCATCTCTGTGGAACCGCTTATTTAAAGCGGAGAGAATATTGCTGTCAATGATTTAAACAAGCTGTAATACGTCCACAAGTATAGCTAATGGCTGCTGCTAAAAACTGTTTAAAATCAGTACAAGTCTTTCAAAAGGGGATTTTTCAAGGTAATGAGCCCCCTTGTGATTACGAGGTTCGAGGGCTAAGAGCTGTAGATCCTGCTTTGTGGATTCAGCTAACTTAACTTCGAATAACTGAGGAAAGGCGCCGCTTATGAAGATTATGATCCAGCGGATCCCTATCTTGCTGACTTTTGGGAAATATTACTGAATTTTTCCAAAGAGGAGAAAAAAAGGTTTTTGAGCTTTGTGACTGGTTGCGATAGGGGGCCAATTGCAGGCCTAAGGAGTCTCGAGATGGTAATAAAAAGGAACGGAGGCGACAGCGATTACCTGCCGACAGCACATACATGCTTCAACATCCTCCTCCTCCCCGTCTACAAGAGCAAAGAGAAGCTCTGCGAGAAGCTAAAACTAGCAATGCAGAACAACGAGGGATTCGGCCTCAGCTGATATGAAATAACTCCATCATAAATTAAAGTCTGCTACAATTAATCATATCTTTTATGTTTCACTTCTTCAGGATCACTGCCCTCGAGAGCAATGCTAATGGCTGGTAGGCCTATTACAGGTATATCGCCCTTTATGATGGGAGCACTAAGCTCACCAAGTTTAGAGTCACGGCTAGTCAGTCCAACGCTTCTAATGTGCTCACCTAAAATCGAGAGGAGATGTACAGGACGGCCATGAATCCTGGTAAGGAAGGGGACTGGATCATGTTCTAGTCTGAAGTAGGGGCCAACTTGACCAGAGTTGTGATAGAACAATACGGCTAATAATGCAACCATATTTTTAAAGCCAAATTGTAAGGCAGTGTCGATGGAAAGGCCTGGTATCTCCTCCACACCTTCTAGAAAATGAGTGGGCAGTAAGATGTCAAACTCTAAAAATTCACAAAGGAAGTCAAAGGCAAATACACAAAGCGATAATAGCCAAGATTCTAAAAGCTGACCAATTACAAGAAGCATATCGAGTCAAGTCCAAACGTTCTCCTCTTCCGGGGCAAGAATATGTGTCTGGTAATCGATTGTTAAGCCAAAATAGATTTGCACCATGGTGAGGAGCCTGTCTTCACCATTATTAATTATATCGAGCAACTTCAGGAGAAGTACAAGGAAATTACTAATTATTCTCCCACGCACTCTGGATTCGAGAGATCTTCGCTGCTTGAGATCGCGATTCTACCTAGTGCTGCAGGGCTGGCCTACCATGGTCTACATGTGGCAGCGATTGGACCTTACTTTTTCCAGTTCACTTACGATAGGGTGGTCAAGGGCGAGAAGATGCTGCACCAGATTTTCTTTTACTAGCTATTCAGGAATTACTGTGACAATGAGAACACAATTGAAGGATGGGCCTACGACTCGGGCAATGGGACTCATTGGCTTACACAAGGATTTGTAAACATAGTAGGATGTCTGTATGCGGATTAACTTGGCCTTAAATATTTCTATGATGGAAAAGATCGAGCTGACTTCAGGAAATTCATGGAGGATGAGCTAGACTAGCATATCAAACGTAATTTGAAGTGGGAAGACTGTCTCGGCACGAAGAAGCTCATACCTTGGAAATAGGGTAGCTCGATTGACAATATCTGGAGTGGGATCTTCTCGAGGCTCTTCACCGTCATGGGTCGGCAGTACCTTTGCGACTTGTTTAGGCTGACCACCAAGTACAACAAATAACTAAAGAGCCTCAAGCCCGACAGCAAGAAGATAACAGTTGGCTTCAGCGGACTAATCTCAAGATGCTAAAATGGGTCGAAGGGCGTTGAAGTCCTCAGGAAACTAAACTGGCCAGTCGACTAAGGCATCTTATGGGGCAAGTCCCTCTGATTCATAATTCTATTCATTTCTCCTCTGTGAATTTTAGCTTGCGGCCGTCCTTGATCTCGCCCCAGCCTATTAGCCGATACTTTTTCTATATCCTGCGGCTGAATGCGGCCTTATCGCCAATCTTCATGCAGACTGGCTCGATTAGCTGCACTCTTAGAATTTCCTACTTGATTTCGACTATCTTTCCTGGAGTCATAGTCGAGCCCACGTTTAACTTGAGCACCTAGTTTAGCTGCACTCTGTTAATCTTCTGCTTCTACTTGCCTTATTTGGATGCGCCGAGCAGTCTCTTCAATTGATAAAATTTTACTGTGAGCTAGTCGTATATGTCGGGGAGGCTGCCAGGAATGCCCAGCACATTGCCCACAAGCTTGTCGTTTCTGGTGAAGGAAGGGTCGATCAATAATCCCACTCCAATCAGGCCTCCTGGAACTGCGTACAAAAGATGGTTGTCCTAGGCTTGAAGCGTTATAACCCTGGATCTTATCGGCTTGCATACCAGCTTGCCGTTTTAGTCTTTTTTAGACTCGCCAGGCCTGATTTAGATGACGTCGCCTACTTGCAGAACGCCCTGAATGATACTGCCTCCGACCACTCCACCTTTGAGATTAGCTATGGGAGTGGAGGGTAGATTGACGTCAAAGGAGCGGATGATGATCATGAGTGGAGGTACATCAAGTTTCCTAGCAGGAATAGGAATCGTCTCCACAATGGTCTTGCAGATCAGGTCGATATTGTACTTAAATATAGCCGAGATGGGTATGATGGGCGACTTGGAGCAGCGTGTTTCCTTGATGAACGCCTTAATCTCACTGTAGTTCTCTTTGATCTTCGCAGGATTGTTCGACACCAGATCGACCTTGTTCTGCAGAATTATTATATTATCGAGTTTCATGATCTCGACTGCCACCAGGTGCTAGCTGGTCTGCGGCTGGGGGCATTCCATGTTGGCTGCAATTAGCAGGAAGGCGGAATCCATCACTGCTGCGCCTGTAAGCATTGTGGAAAGAAGGATATCGTGGCCAGGGCAGTCAACGAAAGAAACATGTCTGACCAGCTCAAGATCTCCTGTGCAGTCCTTGTTACTGCACTTGACTTTATCCTCCTTGCTGCTGGAGAAGGATTTGTAGGCGTCATAGCCAGTGCATTTGTTACATTTGTAGATCTTGGCGTTGGCGTAGCCTAGGCGAATGGTGATGTTCCTGACTTTTTCCTGCTTGAATCTGATGGTATGTACTCCTGAGATAGCCTTAACGACTGTCGACTTGCCATGAGCGACATGCCCGATAGTGCCGATATTGACAGTGGCCTGCCGACTAATGATCTGAGGGAGCTCGACCTTGGCCAAGGGGAGGTCCTCGTAGGACTGCGGGAAGTGGTTGGGGTTGAGCTTCATTAGTTGCTACACCTCCTCCTTGTTGAGCCTTTTGATCTCTTCTGACATTATAAAAGAATAATCTAATGAAGTTGGAAAAAGAAATTCTGAGGAGGCAGAGTGATGACAGGACCTACCGGTACTTGAAGCTTGATAATTAGATTCAGTGCTTATTGGTCAGGGATCCGTTTGCTACCAAATCTGCGGCCGCTCTCGCTGTCTCCGTTGGCTCAGGGAACGATCCTGTTTCTCGGCCCGGAATGGCTCACTTTGTTTAACACATGCTGTTCATGGGTAGTGAACAATATCCAAGCGAAAATCATTTCAGCAAATTCATAAACTAAAACGCCGGATACAGCAACGCCTACACAAGCAACAACCACACAATGTATTTCTACAAGGTGGCCAATTAGGGCTACTTGTAATCCCTGAAAATTTTTAGCTGTTTTTTTAGCTGTCCGCTATTCAAGGCTGATACGATCGACCGTGAGAGAGAGGCCGTTCACTCTTAGCATATGAAAAATCTTTAAAGCGATCTGCATAGGCACTACCAAGTCTGCAAGTCGCTGAGCCGGCCTTAATCTTCCTACAACAAATTTTCAACTGGGTCAAGGTAGACTCTCAGTGGGTAGACCATCAGAGCTGAGATGCTTAGTTTCTACGAATCGAATTACTCTTCCAATCTGATGACTCTGGTCCTAGCATCTCCCGCCTCCCTGGACGACATGTAACATGTCTCTCGATAACTCTTCGGCAGCGTCCCCAACAAAAAATTAGCCGTCTTCTAAGAAAAGGACAGTGTCTATCCACAGCACATGTTATCAAAATTAGTGAAGGTAAGGTCGATCAATAAGACCAACTACCTGTACTGCTCCTTTGTCCTCCATAGCCTCCATGATAAATATTTGGAAAATCCTTTTGGATATTATGCGCATCTGGTGGGTCATGAGGGTCGAGGGTCTCTATTATCCGCACTGCTCAGATAGGGCCTTGCATATTAGCTGCAGGCCTACAATGATCTTTCTCCTCGTCAGAAATTTTCCTCCCTGGAAATGCGAATAACTCTTACCGACAAAGGCCTCGAGCAGTACTAAAATGTGATAAAATTAGTCGTCAGCTACTTGAAGCTACTAAGGAAGAAAGGTGCTATTAAGTAGATCTTCTAGTAGATCAAGCTAGTCGCTAATCAGAAGATGTAGAACGCCTAGAAGGAGAGAATGGACACTCTGGTTACCTAGCTAGCCAAAGTCCTATAATGCGGCTATATTCCACCCATCTACTCAGTGATCTCCAAATACCTAACTACAAATTTCGATGCAAAGCTACTCGACTAGCTGTCCAACTTCTTCACCCTAAAAAACTCTTTATTCATTCTAACATCTGATCATATTTCAATTGACCCTGCTCTCAAGAAAATTTAGCCTATCTATAAAACAGAGTATAGCTAGTAATCAATCTCTTAAGCACTCTACGAGTTTTAGAGGTGTTAATAGATACTAGGTGACCTGGATCTGCCACCACTCAATCCTTACCTTGCCACATCGGCTAGTCTCAGGTAAGCGCTGCCTGTCAGCTAAGTTCCTAAATTGATCTATAAGTCATAGAAATCAGAGTGCTATTATATGCCGGACCTTTAATGCAATAGCGCAAAAGCAATTTTCCAAGTAGGTTTATTCCGACAAGATATGGGAATCTCGGGAAAATAAAAAAACTTAAAGGAAATCTGCCAAGAGCTATTGAAAAACTATCTAAGGGAGTAAGTGTACCTCGCTGAAACAGCCGGCCTGAAAGTCAATATCTCATTCACAACCTCCCACCTTCAGTTCACTTTCTAAGGATTCGACTAAAAAATGCAGCTTTTCATCAATAACGTCTTCAAGCTGTTCAAGGAGTTCAGGATCGTTGACTGCAAGAAAAATATCCAGAACACCCTTGATAAAGTTAGAAAAAGATTGGAGAATCTTAAAAATTAGAATCCTTACCAGATCATCAATCAGACTCAGGCTTAACTCTTTGTACAGAATTAGTATGCCAGTACGTAGGACAGACTGGCTGCCTTCGATATCACCGAACTAGACCTATAAAAATGGATTGCCACCACTCTCTAAAAAATCCAACTAAAATTTTTATCAATCGGGAACATCGATCAAGAGTGGACAATCCAAACCTCACAGTCAATCGAATCGATATTCAAGTAGACGCCAACCTGCTAATCACATCTTCAACACAGATTTCGAGTGATCAAGCTGTAGCAAAACATTTAGTATTACTTTGATCTTAAGACCGAAGAAAGAAATTCAGCCTACCTGCAATATTTCCAGCTCTATGAAAAAACGCAATGCAACCAAATCAGAGTCATGCTCTTACATCTCTTCTTTAAGGAACAGTTTTTCCACCAGCTTCGGACTGTCCAGAATATCGGATATGTGGCTATGGCTCTCCAACGCTAGAACAGAGGGCATCTCGGGCTGAGCTTCCTAACTCAAAGCTAAAAAATAAGCCCAGAATAGTTGAAAAAACGTTACTAACAATTCTTTGTAAGTATGCAGCCTTAGCTCTAAAATATCAATGAATAAAGCTTTTCCAAATTAAAGGCAGCTGTTCGAAGCTTAGTCGATTAGAAATAATTTGATCTGAAGCGGAAGGCGAATCGCTACTGGAGTTAGATCGAAACTGGCTGCTTACTGTTCTAAAGAAAACAGCTCTAGTTAAAAGCGATTGATACAGTGACTCTGTAGGAGTTCAAAGCTGATGCTGCCAGACTGATAGCTAATACGTGCTCGGCTCATCTCTATTGCATAAGCCACTTGCACAGAAGCCCTTAAAAAGCACCTTCGAAGTCGATCAAATCTATTCAGAAGTAATGCAAGCTCTGGAGTGTATGGCCTCACAAATGAAATCAATCTGGAATAATCACATTCACTTAACGAGCTTATTAAGAAAGTCTTCAAAGGATTCGACATTAGCGATCTCTTCAGCAGGCATGTGATCTTCCTTTTCCTTTTTCACTTCCTTTTTTATCGAGACATCCTTGTCCCTGCTATCCTTCTATTTTTTTTCCTTAGCATTTTGCAATCTGAACAACTACTTAGTTTTGAGATCAAGCTCCTTCTGCACCTTTTTTAGTTAGGTCTGAGTGTTATTGAGTTCGTATTTAGCATTCTGCAGTTATTTCATGATGCGCTAATTGAAGGTGGTAGCATCCTTAAGTTTCTCCTCTTTTTCATTCATTATTTTGGAGTATTTTTTCTAGTTATTTTCTTTTTTTGACCTGCTCCTTTGATCCACTTAGAGTGGTGTAGTCGGCCGCTTAATAATTTATTCTTTGACCTATTTTGCTTATTTGGGCTATTTCCTGATCTATTTGGCGGAGGCCTCCAATTTGAATATTTATGATTTGAGTGATTTGCACTTGTCGGCTGACTACATATTCTAATCTTTGGCGGCTTTTAGTGCTTTGGACTTTCGCTAGATTTATTATCTGAGTTGGACTACTTAGTAGTTTAGTCTCTTTATTTAGGCTTATTTTTTACTGTCCTCTTTGATTGCCGCCTTGAGCTCGTTTTGGAGGGTCTGAACGTCTATTTTTACTCGAGGCTGGCCTTGAGATTTCATTTCACTGCGCAAACTGTTTTTCTCCAAGTTAGCACGCTCCAGGTCACTAGTCAACGAATGAATATCCTGCTCAGTTTATTTGACCTTATTGACTAACCTAATATTCTCCTATTTCAGCAACTTGATTTCAAAGTCCTTGCCATTGAGTGAGTCCTTAAGTGCCTTGATTTAGTTGATCCTCCTGCCTTTATCTTGCTAATAGGCCTAGTCTTTTTCCTTCTTGTTCGAGGAGATCCTCTGATTCTTTTCGTCATCCTTATTATCTTACTATTTGGCTTATTCCTATTTCTATTAGACCTTGGCTGGTTATTTTTTCTTTATTGTTTATTAGGGTCTGAAGATCTTCGACTACAGGAGAGAACTCTCTTTTAGTTTGTCGGGGGCTGACAATCTGAAGATATCAGATTTCAGATATTTGATCTAGCTTTAAAGTTTGGCTTGGTTTTCCTTCAGGCTCTTGATCTCGACGTCCTTTTTTCGGAGGACTTAGGTTGAAAATTCCAGGTCTTTTGAAGTCCGTGTTTGTTCGACTTTGGCTTGTTTCAGCTCGTTTTGGAGTCTGATAATATCTGCGTGAAGGACTTTTGCTTCCTGCTAGAGCTTAGCTTGCATTTATTTGAGTGTTTTCTCTGAATTTTCTTTTTTCTAACGTTGCTGCCTCAGTAGCTTGAGCTAATCCTCCTTTTTTTCCAATTAGCTATTAAAGCCCTTGTGCTTGGCAGTCTATTCCTTAAGAATCTTGGCATTTGCTTTGAGCTAATTATCCTTTTTTTGAAGCTGTTCGTTAAGTTCCTTGATAGTATCCTCCTGCCGTCTGATGTTCTACTCCTTTTTGGTAATGTCTATTGCCTGTGACTTGATGTAGCTCTGGTACTTGGCGATCTCCTCTTTGAATTTGCCCTCCTTGCTCTATTATTTCATTTATATTAAAGTCACCTCATTTCTATTTTATGGACTCTGACAGCTTTGTTTTGCTCTCTTCTCGCTCCTGCTTTGTCACCTTCTGGAAATCGAGGATTCGGAGGGAATTTATCCGGCCGATTGTGCCGAGTCGGTATCCCGCCACATGTGTGACAGGGTTATTTACCAGGATGAGTCTCTGCAATTTGGTGAGCGTGCTGAGATAGCCAATCTCAGAGAGCTCAGTTATCTTGTTATTTAGAAGACAAAGATTTTGGAGATTGGGAACCATTTCGGCAATATTGTGAATGTTGACAATCTTATTGTTGGTGAGTATGAGGGTCTGCAGTCTGGGCAAGTAGCTTAAATTGTTGAGTTTGCGGATGAGGTTGTCACTAAGATCGATACATTCAAAAAAGTCCAAAGTGGCTCCTAGATTTTAAATGACGGAAATGCGCTTGGCCCTAAGATCGAGCTGCCTCTACTTCATGGCATTGGTAAACTGGTCTGACTTCTGGATGAGCTCTGCACTTATTTTGTTTATCATTTATAGTCAACGAAATCTTGATTCGATACTCCAACGCAATAGCTACCTACTTTCGTCCCAGCGATGCTACATTGACTCGCTGTTCAGTAGCAGCACTAAGTAGTTTATCTGGATACCCATGAATCGGTTTTTGTAGCTAGCGATGAGGCATGGTCCAGCTGTAGGCGTTATTCCTGTCTTCACTCCATTCCATTTTTATTACAGTAATTTATTAGTGTTCTGCCATTACAGAGGCTTGGTCTCTGCCTGCTTGAACTTTAGTCTACCCAGGTAGAACCTAGTATTGACTATCTCCCTAAAAAACTAATTTTTTTGTGCAAAAAATATGATTTTGGCGAGATCTTCGATGGACGAATAATTATTTTTATCTGCAAGGCCATGCGGATTAGAAAAACAGGAGTTTAAAGTCCCCATGGTTTTGGCTGTTTAGTTCATCCGCTCAACGAATACCCGCACTGATCCTTTCATTCTCCGAACTTAATTACCTTATTTTAATTTTATGCCTGATTCGCATTTCTATTAGATTAGGAGACTACCCACTGCCTCTGCTAGACTTGTCGCCGCATCGTTGCCGCTAGGCAGCATCATTCCATACATAAGGTCGCAGAGGGAAGCCAGTCCTCCTTCCTACAGATTGGCAGTAGTTCCCTAACAGCTGGCAGCAGATTTGGAAATCGTCACATAGGTGGAATAGGGATTGATGTCGAGTCTTTTAAGTTCCTAAAGGACAGTTAGCAGCGTTATTATTTTAGTCAAGCTAGCGATCTCCCGCCTTCGAGTAGTTTTCTTACCTTCGATTAGCAATTAGCTGTTCATGTCGAAGACTGCCCAAGACTTGGCCGAAATGTCGGGCAATGGTCGAGATCTAAAAAATTTTCCAGAAGGCACAACAAGGCAAAAGCTAACTTAAGGCTTATCGAGCTTCTTATCACGCTAGAGTTCAGGCCTGGGGTTGGAGTTCTTGCGAGTGGGGATGCGCGCGCTCAGAGTATTTTTATTTTTATTGGCAAAGCGATCAGGAAGTAGTCCAGGCAAAAGCATTGAATATCAAATGTCCAAATCAAAAATGAAGAAATCTTCAGCTCCAACCTTCCAATCCGAAGATTTCTTTAAGCACCTCACTAAACTCTCACTGTTACAACCTGAACGTCTCTGTGAAACGTCAACGTTTTGCTCTTAAACTTTTATTCTGATAGTTATAGAGCAGCTTTAAAACGACCTTTTGAATGTCGCCTCGTTTGGTGGTCTCGATCTTGCCAATCAATAAAAGACGACTAGCTTTTACATTCCAACTTTATTGATGGTCTGATACATTTACCGCATTCAAGTCCTATTCTAAATGTATCTTTTATGGTAGAGCAAAATTAATCAGGCATTTTCCTAATGTGGCCCTAGTTGAGGGAGATTTAGCATACATCTGAGTGAGAGAGCTATTACTTATGGATATGGTCGCCCAGATTATTTAATTACATAATTTTATTATCATTTGGAGAGCAAGTTCCAATAGTTCTAAAAGCATGGAGATAAGCTTTCTGCTATCAGCCTGAGTAGAAGAAACAGTCCTTGAATAATGTTTTTATATTCATAATTGAGGTAACCTTCTGCTTTTTACTTTATTCACTTTCAGATGTCATTGTAAATGCTGTCGATGATTGGTTAGGATACTTCTCTTCTTCCCCTCACAGTTCTACTAGCCTTACAGACGATAAAATCGTAAAATAATTGTTAAGAATGTGACCACTAATTCGATCCTCCTAACTTTGAATATCAATCAATTTTATAATAAAAGAAATAAATAAATCTTCATCAGCATCAACTTTCCTATCCGAAGATTTATTTCAGCACCTCGCCAAACTTTTAGACTGTCACCACTTACAGGCCGTTTAGGAATTAGGCTTCGAGCAGCTTCAGATCTCGCTCGTTTTATTTGGGAATAATCACTCTCGTTATCCCCTCTCGCTTGGCTGCTAGGAGTTTTTATTTGACACCTCCGATTGGGCACACTTCTCCAGATAAATTTATCTACCCTGTCATCGCTATCGAACTAATTGCAGGTTTGTTTAAGGCCAATGAGTAAAGTGTTGAAGCAATTGCTATTCCAGCCGATGGCCCATCCTTGCCGATTTCGATATCAGGAAAATTAAGGTGAATATCGTTGCACTCCAGAAAGTCGTTATTTTTTTGACTGAGAAGATGGCGGACGTATGTGTAGGCGATCATGCAGGATTCCTTCATAACCTAGGCTACTCTCCCTGTGACCGTCAAAGTGCCTTTCCCATTTTAAAGGGGTTTGATGTTTGTTTTAAGAGATTCGAGGTAGAGAATACAGCCACCCATCTCAGTGTAGGCGAGTCCAATCATAATTCCGGCTGGTGGAATACCAGGGAAAAGCCGATCGCTCGAAAATTTTGGATTTCCCAAAAATTACCGGACCTCCTCAACCCCGATTTTATCTGGCAAAAGGGCTTTCGTTACCTTTTTATAAGCAAGTTTGTAGAAGATATTGTTGAAGGCCTGCTGAAGCGACCGTACTCCTGCTTCTCTGCAGTAGCCGTTGATTATTGCAATTATCGCTTAGTCTTCTATTTTGATGTCTTCCTCGATACCAGCTTATTTCTTGCTGCCTTGGATGATGTGCCTCTTGCTGATCTACACTTTCTAGGCTGTCGTATATCCTGAGACCTGCATAATCTCGAGCCGATCACGCAGGGGTGGCGGGATGTTGGCCATATCATTCGAAGTGCATATAAAAAGTACGTTGCTTAGATCAACCGAGATATCAACGAATTAATCCTTGAATTTTTTATTCTGGGTGGGATCAAAAAGCTACAGAATAACTTCTTGAAGATTGCCTCGGTGATTCGCCTAAATCTTATCGATCTAATCCAGCAGGATGACAGGGTTTTCCGATTTGCAGTTTTTGATGGTTTGGTAAATTTTTCCTGGGTAGGCTCCGACATAGGTTTTTCTGTGGCCCTTGATGATATTGACATCATACTCACCACCCAAAGAAATTCTGCCGAAAGAGCGGTTGAGGCATTTTGCTATTGATTTTGCGATGGAAGTTTTACCGACTCCAGGTGGCCCGTTTAGTAAAATTACTTTTTACTTGAGTGTGCCTTTGCGCTTGGCTACTGCTATGAACTCAAGGATCCTTTGTTTGAGGTCCTTCATGCCGTAGTGCTACTCATCGAGGATAGCCTTGGCTTTACTGAGTTCAAAAGTGTCTCCAGTAAGTACTCCAAACGGGTAGCTCAGCAGAGTTTGTATAAAATGCTTCTTCCTAACGGCATCAGGAGCACTTTAATTCATTTCCGACAGATCCTTCAGCTAATACTAAATGATCGTAACAACCTCCTCAGGCAACTTCCTGGAAGCGAGCTCTTTCTTAACTTTGTTAAGGAAATCTTTGTTTTCGCCCAGCTTGAACAGCTTCTTGTAGTATTCGTAAATGTGGTTCAACTTGTCCTTTTCGCCTTAGTTGTCAGTGATCGACTAAAACTACTTTTCGGCCTTCTACCACTCCTGAGTGTTAAGTTTCTAGAATCGCTCGTAGTATTCCAGACAGATTTCGAACCGCTGCTTTACATTGAGCTCGCTGAAGAGACGGTAGAGCTCAGGTCGACTGAAAGATACAGTTGTACAGAGTATGCCACACATAATTTCCAGGTTCTTAGTGGATACGAAGGAAATGATATCAATGGAATTATTAGACATCAAGTACCTAACTCTCTAATAAATTGCGAGGAGCTGCTTGAATTTGGTGTAGGAGATCTGCTCGCTAGCTGAGATGTCTGTACCGATCGATTTAAATTTCAGTTGCAGTTGGTTCTAGTTTATTTATTTGTTTTAGAGTTAGACTCGGACAGTGCCTTTCAGGATTGCTAGTGTCTGGCCGTTGAATCTTTGGAAAATCAGTCTGCAGACTGTCCCGATATCGTACAGGTTTTCTCTTGAGTTTGTTGTCGAGCAAGGAATTTAGGATTTTGAGTAGAATGTGGGGTCAAAGTTAACCAGATTATTGCTGATTTCGTTGGCCTCCTGCTTGGCCAACTAAAGCAACTAATTGCGCTATTTGTCTTGGTCTTTGTCGATCTGGTTATCTGATTAGCAAGATACAAGTTTCCAGAAATTATTTGTAGGAGCCTGGAAGTTTTCTGGATAGTTCTGCCTAGTCTTTGAACATGATCGCGACGATACTCCTGGTCTTCATGTTCGTCAGGAGTTTCTATAAATGAGGGTTCAGCTTCGTCACCAGTGAAAAGTTGGGGAAGACAGGGGTCGTCACTGGCAGATAGAAGTACTACTCTATCTTCTCAGGCTTGACCTACTTATGCTAGCTATCTTTGCCACCCGACCCTGTGCCGTCCTCTGGTCCTTGCGCTAACGAGAAAGTTCGTGATGGGCGAAGTGGTCGGAACAAGTTAACTAATTTGCGGGTTATCATCCTGAATTAAATTTATGAATTAGGTGATCAGGCATAAGCGGGAACTTATGATCAAGCAGTGCAGGCTCATCGAAAAGCGCAGCTACCTGGCTGAGAGTCGACAGCCCTATCACCGTCTGCTACAAGGTCTGCTCGAAGATAACTAATCTGCAATAATTGAGGTCGGCGATCTGGGCGAGTAAGGACTGCAACTCCTATCGGAATAGAACGTGTACCCCGGCTAACACTGGCAATGGCCTCGACTGCTTTTCAAGTGCAAGGCAGTTGGACTCAAATATTTGCCTTATATTCTTTGCCGGGTCTCGTTTCTCGCCAATTATAATAGCCTAAACTAGCGAAACTCCAGCTATCAGTCGCTAACTCAGGAGAGATATAACTGCCTTTCTGACTGCCTTATCTATCTGCTTTTGCTGGCCGATAGTACGCCACTGGTTGTCCCTAATCGCCTCCTCCTCAAGTTAATTAAAATTGGCGGTATAATTTCAGAACGCACAGCATTCCTCGTTTACGAATCGTTGAAGTGGCAGACCAAACTTTTCGGCGAGGCCAAGTAGATGTTCTACAACGACTTATAAACGTCTGTGTAATAATTTTCAAAGAAGGGACTGTCATTCGACTATAAAGTCAAGAGCCTTTACAGTGACCTGCAGGCGCAGTATCTGGATATAAATATTGAGCTATAACCACTCATACTTGTTATGACAAATAAAATATCTAAAATTATAGAAGCAGCCGCTTTCGACTCATTAATTCTGCTATTTTCCGAAGGCGATATTTGGACTGAAGAAATCATAAATTTTCTAGTCAAAAAACTAAGTCAGTTCAAGTAGATTCCCAAGGATATTTATGTAGGCCTGCGAAACAATGCTGCTCTTTTTTAGAAATTAGTCGAGAGGAGAGTCCTGTGAATACTTTTAATATGAGTTTAATGTTATTGCTGATGTAGTATGAAAAACCAGTCTTTTTTAAGGCCTAGCTTGGTCAGTAGGTGATTATAACTACTTAGTTGAGTTAAACAGCAATTGTTAGAGTGGATTTTTTGGATGTTGATTGCCTAGACTACCCGTAAACTACTCTTCTGAACAACAAAACAATTTCTTTCAGAGTGTAGTCGAGATGCAAGGAAAATCTGCAAGCTTCCCACAAGGGGGTGGCCACTTTAAAAAGAAGCTTCCTTGGTACCAAAATAACATAAACTTAAATAAAATTATGGGCCTCTGCCATTGTGATCAGTGCGGTGAGCTGCCTCATCCTTAAACTCTCAAAAATCAAAATTAAAACTGAATGATCCAATCACTTTTTTACTTTGAATACTTGGCTCACAGGCTTCTACTACCCCTTGTAAAGCAGCTTGTACAGGCCGATCGACTTTTTCTTATGCTAGATGACTTTCACAGTGTCATCTAATACCATTTTTACTAGTCGTTTTGTGACTGCCGTTGAGTATTACATTGAGGGTGACGAGTTCACCTCAATTAGCCACGGCTTTAAATCCTCGTCCAGCATGAAATCGTAGCCGAAAAGCTAAAAACTATTTTTCCTTGCTGATATCTGATCCTCGCAGCACCTGATCGACCAGATTACGATTTAATGCATCCTCTTCACCAACCCGTCGAACATTTCCAACTTGCCGATCTTGAGTAAGTATTATTTGAATTGCTCAAGTGTCCACATATTTCCCTCGATCAGGCTCTTTTTATGGTTGTTATTATGCTTGCTTATGGAGTTGTTAGTTAGGTGCACATATCGATTATTTATGTTCTCAATATTGAAGTCCTCTGCACAAAATCTGAGGTAGAATTACTCGTAAATAAATATTTTTGGAGGGGCGAAATCTTGGACGATGGCCCACATTCGGATATCGAATTTGCGGTTGTGGATTATCATCGGATTTTAAATATATTTTTGCACCACAAATTGAAGGTCCTTGCCACAACAGTAGTCCAGAATCTCGTTAAGCCCAGTCATACAGCGGATTCCTCTTCCTCTCGACAGATAATTGGGCTTGATTATCCAGATATTCCTGTAGCCGGATATGTCACTCTGTGGGTCCACTTATCTATTCTTAGCCAGCAGAGCCTCAATAGCCTACCGATAGGATTACAGGTTAGCCAGTTACCTAAACGTGGATTAGTTAGTCAGAGCTTGCCACTAATCGTAGGTGGGGCAAGTAAAATGCCCTGAAAGAGCTGCCTCAAGCTTTATCAGAGCAGGTTGGTTTTTCAGCTCGATTATCTTGATTGCAGCCTCCAACCTCTTGATAGTCGTCGGCTTACCCAGCACAAAATTACGGAGGATTGATAAGGCCAAAGTTTACTGGTAGTTGACGATAAAATTCTAAAAATCTGACACGTCTGCCAAATCGAAGCAGCGAGGGTAGAATTTATCCACGTCTACTTAGTTCATGTAGACTACAGAGTGTAGGCTTCTGCCTAATCCGAATTTGCTGGTGAGACAGTGATTGTTGTTAAAGTGGTTGACTATTTGCTGGGATTATAGATTGTCGTACTGAATATCGTTGATCATGCAAGTGAATTTAAGATCGAAGAAGGGACTGAAATGGTTAGGGTTTTAAGCCCAGCCTCTTTGCAGCAACGCCTCTCTTAGATCATGATACCCTCCCTTTATTATGAAGATTTTAGTCTTTGGCTCGATATCGTTAAGTTTTTTCCATGATTAAAGGTTGCGTGCCTCTATCGTCTTATCTTTGGTATTCTTCCTAGGCTATGTGCTCTCCTAATCCTCCTACGAGTCCGAGCTCTACTTCTTCTTTTTGCAGGAGGATTCTTTCTTGCTTATCTTGATTTGGTAGGCTTTCAGCAGCTCGTTAGTCATGTATAAAAATTTTTATCGGAACCTGTACTTTCCTTTTAATTTGGCGTATTTCACAATTTTCGAATAAAGTTCCTGCCAATTTAATTTTTTCGTTTTGAGCGCGCCTTTCCTTTGGCTAGGTATGAAAGCTATCAGTTATTACCTTTTTCCTAGCAAGGTGTAGAATGAAACTGGGCAATATCTAAAAAATGCTGACACCAAATGCTAATCCTCAGCCTAGATAACGACGCATGTAGTTTATGGCTTAACGATGGTTTTGCGAGTCTAAATTGAAAGTTTTTTTTAAGTGGTTTTTAAGATTCGTTTGGCTACACTCCTCGCCTGCGCAAAGTTTTTTTCAGGTAATTTGATGACTTAGAGTATCCGCTATTATTAAAGATTGGGCTGACTTAGGATCATTTATTCCTTGAGTTTAGGAAATCCGAGGGGGTTCAGTTTGAGAAAAGGCTTTTTCTTGATTTTAGGAATTGATTAGACTCGTTGCTACTGGTTGAGCTGTATTTGGATGTAGTGCTGCCTGCCGCCTTCCATTTCGGATTAAAATTGGAAAGTATAAAATTCAGATAATAACTGCCTTTGACAGAGTCCAAGGCCGATTGGATCATATTTTTTTATTTTAGGAAATGGGCAATTTATCAACCTCTGATTCCTCCATCATCAATATCACCAATTCCGAATATCCTTTCGGAAAACTTAGTCCATAATTTTCGAACCCACTACTCGATCTCACACCCAAAATGACTCACGAAAGTTCCTAAGATTTCAAAAAAAAATTTTAGGCTTTTTAAGGACTGCAACACCCCCTGCTCATAAAGTTCAAAACGACTTTGAGCCAGCCTAAATTATGCTCTTAACAAGCGTAAGTTAGAACTTTCTATTAGTACATTTACAATTCTTTCAGCAGCTAACCGATTCCCACTGCCATTCTAAAATAAGACCTTACCAGCATAGGGAATTATTTTCGTGAGCGAGGAGTTCAACCCATCTGGGATTAGAAGGCAGTCGGTGTTGCTTGTGGGAGGCTGAAATATTTCATCCGATTAAACGACATTATCATAGCTGATAAAAAGGAAATTACATACTTCTCGGAAAAGCTTTTCTACAAATTATGTGGAGGCACCAGAGTCAACACTCAGCGTAAATCAGCTTCATTCCATTTCAATCCACCCTCCTAAATTTCAGCTTTTAATCATATTTTTTAACCACAAAATAATTAGAACACACCGCTGACTATCGAATAATCAAAAAGAACAGCAAAATTCTTTGAGCCTCCAGCTAACTTTCAAAATAAAAATCAAATTTAACCCATCAACTTACAGTTCACTAACGTTGCATAAGAAAGATAATAAACATCTGTCCCAGAAAGACTCTTGCTTTACAACAAAGCAAACCTTCCAAATTTCCCTAACACCCCAACCACAAACAATAATTTAAGGGCCAGTTCGCCCATATCAAATCCCCCTCTCGTTAGCATAAACAAATTACAAAAAAGCTCACTAGCAAACAGAGCTGAGGTCCGCAACGTTCCAATAACAAAAAGTATCATAATTCCCAGTTAAAGTGTAAAGATCAATCCGATTAGAAATTCTATTTTTTCCAGGCCAACTTCAATCAACAATAATCAGCCAGTTACGAATAAACTGCCTCTGGTCAAGGCTAAAAGTCTGTAGCCGAGAAAAGTCAGATTTCAATAATAATCTAATTAGAGGCCATGGCTTACTCCGATACAACCGGTGTATACGATTGAGAAAAGCCCTATCCCAGCACGATCACCCCAACCTCCAATTCCAACAAGATCTCCTCAACTTCAAATTCCAACACGATAACCCCAACTTCAAATCCCAGCACGACCATCATATTTTCCAATCCAAACACGACCATCACAACTTCCAATTCAAATTAATATTCCCAAATCTCCTCCAATAAGTTAAAATCCATGCATATCAACAGCTCAACCCTCAATCTAAAACAAACTCAAATTAATCCCCCTCACCTTGAAAGCCGACCCCTTTGAAAATAGGATCAGACCTTCCGTTCAAATAGTTCATTTTGATAAAAGCAATAAAGCAGACAGGTAACCAGTACGGTAAAATAAAAGATAGCAGTAACTTATTCAACTCACTCCAGAAAATGCTGTCACCCCGATCGAACTGTTGGTGACCAACAGCAACAGGGAATAATCCTAACTTAATTCTTACAAAAAGAAAGAACTTTTTCCAGAGGAATAAGCAGGCTTGAATAACAATTCGCATGAAGACTACTGCTCTTCCCAGAGCAGTAAAGAATTCAAGGAAGGTGCCAATTCGAATCAAATGAGCATCAACGAACGGTTGGAAAAGGCGATACGGCTTTCGAAGAGCGTTTTAGGCAAATTCAAATGATTTGTTCAATTTTTAATGACAATTGATTGATAAAAATAGAAAGTCAAGGTAATCACAAACAAAATTTTTATTCATTACTAACAGCTGCTGAATCTCATTTCCTAAGGCGAATGGAATGGAATGGCGAATCATGTCATAATTCAACAATAGCAGGCTATAAATTTTATAAGAATAGGATGGGCATCATGAACTTAGGGTAGCATTCTTGTTATTTTAGCCTTAGTTCCCAGCAGTTAGGAAATTGGTCAAACTGTCAGCATATCAAGAATGATTAAAACTGTCAGGATGGAAGAATGGTGACTAAGTTGCGCTTAATTCAATCAAAATTTATAATATGAATATAATAAACGAATAGCTTTACCTGTACTGAGCCAGACTAATGCAGAGGAAAGGGATATCGCTTGTCTGACAATATATTTTCAAAATAAAATATAACCAGGGTGTGTAGGATCAAAAAAGTGATTTTAAAAAATGTAAGAAAGTTATCATCTTTAAAACATGGTTTAATTGTCAAAAAAGATGCGGGAAGGATTAAACTACAAAAATTGAAAGAAATCTAAAAATTATAAAAAGTGAGTAAAAAAAAGGAATTTCCTCACTGAAAAAAAGGTAGCCGCAAATACAGTAAATTAATCGAATCAATTTTTAACGGGTACATCTTTTATATGGATATCAGCCTAACCATCTGCCGAAAAAAATTAGATAATTGACTTACAGAAATTAAGTAGTTGAATCAACCTCATTATTACAAGCAGAGGGCGAGTCTTAATAATCAAAGAAAAACCCCAATAAATAGGCAAGCTGTGTTACCTGATGTCAGATTTTAAAAACTACCTGTGTAAATCTACTGCTTGTTAGAAATACGCATACTAAAAGCTAGGCTTTCATACCAATCATAAGGAAAGGCTCATTGAAGACGAATTAACAAAATGGCAGGAACTGTAATCAAATATGTGAACTAATGAATATTGAAAGGCAATTACAAGCTCAATTAAAAATTTTGATAAATGGGGGTGCAAGTCTATCAGAAGGCGGACTCACTGCGAGGATCAGACATCTTCAAGGGAACAACAATCCGGAGAGGCTGTCATGAATGGAGGATATCAATAATGGCATTTGTGATTTAGCCAAATAATCATAACACTTAAAATTAAGGGCGTTGGGTAAAAGCATTTATTTAATATTGCTTTCGATTACAATTATGGAATGTTTTATTCATTTCGTCACTTTGCTGACTTAATCTTGCGGGTCACTTATTCAATAAGTTCTTTGCTTATTTAGTTGTCCCCTGATAATGATCCCACATAAGTTGATGTTCTGCAGGGCCTTCCAGTCGGCCTTCGCAATTTCCTTTGCACCTTCTGATCCTAAGTTATTGTTCGCTGATTATGATCCCACTTAAGTTGATGTTCTGCAGGCCCTTCCAGTCGGCCTTCGCAAGTTCCTTTGCACCT
>QQSS02067765.1:0-17659 GCA_003687565.2 Craspedacusta sowerbii
CATTAATGAAAATAAGATACAATAATCATCAACGTAATTCAAAGTTTTTTCGAGAAGTCGCGAGTAGAAGAATTGCTCAAAGAAGCAATTATTTAAGCACTTAACGATTGCTCGAATCTGAAACTTTCGTTGTTTTCTGCACAAATCCGGCAATGGAGATGGCACGACACATGCTGTCATCAGCATCCCTTCTTAGCCGGTCGAATTCCGTCTACTCCATGCGCAGGCGCGAATGAACGTGAAGATTTTGAGCGTCTTTTACCTGCAAGCGAGTGCGTTCGCGAAGATTATTCGATGAAGATGTTAGTGGCTCAGTAATGTGCTCACAAAATCCCAGCTGCGGATTGGTTGATTGATTCATTGATTGATTCATTGATTGAGTGTGTGGTTGATAGATCGAGGGAGTGATTGATTGACCGATCGATCGTCTGACTGCTTGATTGCAGACGAAAACGAGACACACTTGAAACAGTTTTTCATCGATGAAGACGTTAGCAGAATGAGATTCGTATATGATCTCATTATTTATTTGTAGACCTGATAGCTTCCTTTTTTAACAGGTAAATACTGAGCGTGTGAATTAAAAAAAAAAGCACCCCGGAAATGTACCTTGTTTCTCGTCTTTACTCTAGAAACCGAGAGAAAGTTGCCGAGCGTTGTCGCAAACGAATTCTGGCAGACGGCACATTCTGGATTCGTTCCCATTGATTATGCTGTTTCATGAACGGGGTTAAGTGTCCTAGAAAGAAATCTCCTTCCCATGAACAATATATGCTGTGACTATCTTGTTTAATATTTGAGAGAATATTTTCTGTTTCTTCATATTTTTGTTATTGTTGTTGTTGCTGTTGTTGTTGTTGTTGTTGTTGTTGCTGTTGTTGCTGTTGTTGCTGTTGTGGTGGTGTTGTTGTTGTTGTTGTTGTTGTTGCTGTTGTTGCTGTTGTGGTGTTGTTGTTGTTGTTCTTGTTCTACCAAGCATATGGGATATATGTTCAGAGAGAAGAGTTAAGCACGGAGAATCAACCACGCTGAATCCAAGATGCCAGTAAATGGAAGACTAGAAAATAAAAGTTTAGCTTTGAGCTGGATGGAAGCAAGGAAACGAACCTTAACATTTTAACTAAAATCCTCATCGACGAAATAACTGATCTTCTAAACATAAAGACAGCTTATAGCCGATGGTCAAGAAGAGAAGGAAGTCTCAAGCAATAACCGTGAATCTCCAACCCCATTCTGCAAGCCATGAAACTTAGAGACATAAATCTAAAGCAGTCTGTGAAAGAAACCAAAGAGCAAGAAAAACGAGTTGCCTACAGCCACTATAAGAAATTACTTAATTCTGTTTTATCTATGATTAAGAAAAGTAAGGTTGAATACTATAAGGACTATTTTCTCCAGCATCAAAACAACATAAAGTAAGTAAGTTTTTCCCATCGACATTACTTGACCGAAAAAACTGCGACGTTAATGGAGCGAGTAACTTGGCTAACACTTTTAATGACTACTTTGCGCCCGTCGGAGCATCTCTCAATTTTAAAATACCTGATTCCCCTTGTAATTTTATGAATTACATGCCTCAACCTTTATGTGGAAACCGTTTCTTTTTTAAGCCCAACTGACCCTATTGAGGTGATGATTGTAATTAACTAGCTAAACGCTTCTAAAGCCTCAGGTCCTAACAGTATTCTAAGTCACCTATTCAAACTTTGCTCAGCTATTCTCTGCAAACCAATATCATTTATCATAAACCAATCTTTTAACCAGGGCATGTTTCCGGATATTCTAAAATAGGCCGAAGTTACGTCTGTGTACAAATCCCGTCCCACAGATGCATGCCGCAACTACCGACCGATCTCACTATCGTCATATATAAGTGAAGATGTTCCTCTGAATGTGATTGCTTGAGGATTCGATTCCGCTGTTTTTCGTTGGGTTTATGGGGACGGGCCTTTCTCACTAGAAACAGCTAAAAATCTTTTTAACGCAAACAGATCTCTCGCAAGCATTTTCGGCTCTGAAACACTCCCGGTTTCGGGAAATGTGGAGCAGGAGTATATGATGTCAGAAATTGCGACTGCGTCGTCAGATTGAGCTTTTAACGCCAGCAACTGAATGGGAATACAGCAAAGTACGAACAAGAGGTAAACCCAGTCGTACAGTGTGGATAACGACGTGGTAACTTTCTGTCATTGATAGACACGAGGTCAGGGTGATGGGCTAAAACATGATTTCTTGCACAGCGGTGGTATTAGCTCAATATCATCAAGTGCACGCATCACAACACTGCGCATTCTAGGAGTAGGTTTATGGTCCCACGTTCGCACACACACACACATACACATGCACATACACATACAAATGCACATACACATACACATACACAGACAAACGTACAGATGCACACGCGCGCATACACACAGACACGTACAGACCCACACGCAGACATATACGCACCTTCGCACCCTTCTCACGCTGCATGTTCATGGGAGACTTGCACTTTCGCTCAAAATTAGCGAAAAGTCCTAGAAGCATCGGCTCAACAGGATGAGGAAGTGTTCACTGCGTCGGTTGTTCGCGAAACGTACTGCGACCCGACTCTTCACGCAAACGTTGGGTGCCGACCCACATGCAAATAGCAAACGCTATTCTTCAAATGTAGTCTAAAAAGGAACGTTTTTATGCAATAAGTGACTTTCCTTTTACGAAAATAAGACAAACAAGTCAAAGAACAACACAAGAATTACAAATGTGCAAGCCTAAGCGTGCACAAGTTCGTTTCAAAGTCTGACCTGCAGCACGGTTTGTTCCTGTTAAAGATAAAGGAAGTGTCAATCATTTACAAAGCGAGAGACAACCGCTAAGCCAACTCCCTCTCTCGGTCTCTCGCTCGCACTCACTCGCACACATCACACACACATCAACAACTAGTCCAACGTAGAAAGATATCGAGAACAGCTGCAATAGCGAAATTACGGAAGATGTTAGTTACGAAATGAGTTAGAAGAGTACCAGCGTCGGGAATCATTTCAGTGATGCAGGCCATGTGACCGCGCAAGGTACAGTTAGCTATATAAAACTTCTATTCAAAGTCTCTTCTAGGCGCAACTTACCGTGGCACAAGCCAGATGTACGCCCAAAAAGCGGGCCTTAGACAAGCTAGACGTCCTGTCAGTGATGCTGGAAGGCTGCCTGACGATATTCTCATGCCACATCAACGCAGTCGCCTATAATGGATACTCAAAGTTCAGTGTTGTACACTGAACATGATTGATTCACCATCGTCATCTTTTGCGTGTGTGCGTGTGTGTGTGCGTGCGTGCGTGTGTGTGTGTGTGTGTGTGTGTGTGTGTGTGTGTGTGTGCCTGTGTGTGTGTGGGGGGGTGTGGGTGTGTTTGTGTGTGTTGCAATCGCAGAGGACCACCCGACCAGACGCTCATGCACTTGCCCAAGGAATCGCTTTATACAAACAACAACTTTTTATCATACAGACTTTCTTAATGTTGTACCATATACCCCGTTTGCGTCTTTTTTTTCTTCCCAACTCGAAATGAATATGAGTTTATGAAGAAAATCGGAATTCAGATAATTCCGATGATTCAGATGATGATTCAGAAAATTTAGATTGCATCTTTCTACTGGGCGTGATTCCATCGCTATCGCAGGGTCGACCTTAACTTCAATCTAATTCAAACACGGCGACTTACATGAAATAGACCCTTGCGAAGATGGACGGCGGTTTAATGGATAAATAAAGTGTTCAAATAATCTTTCTTTGCATAAGCCAATTCACACTTCCAGAAATTACGAGAAATTTACGAACGCTTTTATTTAATAATTTACCTAGGATTCTCTCACGCCCTTCATATTCCGAACCATCCTTAAACAATTATGATTCATGGGCAGTTTGTGAGACGAAGGAGCCGGCTCACTTTTTATTGATCTGAGTATAGCAAGCCGGCTCAAGAAAAAGTTGTCCATCACGCAGGACTCCACCAAGACTTATCGTACGCCAGAAAATCATCAGTTCCGCATTTTACAAGGGCTTGTGGTCCATAGAGCATCTGTAGACTTTGGCTGAGTACTCTCTCACTACTGATTTTCAAACGAAGCGGCTTGCTGAGATTCCCATTAGCGCTACGTGGGGCAAAACTTAGGCAAATGTTGGAGGTCTACGTGATTAGTTTGCAGCAGACCATGCGAGCATACCAAGTCATGAGTAATGGCAGATGTCCTTCACTGGGGACGAGGGGCCTGATCAAAAGTTTCCCCATCCTTGGATAAGCTCATAGATCACTGCCACGAGTTCCACATGAGGCCTTCACAGGATTATGCAACTGTCAGCGATATGTTATATCATATTAATCCCATGGTCTAGACTCTGGAATGCCATGTCTTGGAAAGCCACACGGTTTCTCGTGGTGCTCCATCAATACTTTCGTGCAATAAATGCTGATTGTACGTTCCTTCAGAGTGGCAATTTTTGACGTCCGTGCCCTCAGGCGTTCAGAATTTTAGCAATAGCGTTTATCTACCGCACATTACCATCTGAAAGTGGAACGCCTGGATGCTGAGACTCTTGCCCAGCCTGACAGCATCTTATGCGTCCTTAGTAATATGTAAGATATAGCATAAGACATCAACGAGCAAGAAGATGCAAGTCTTTGTCTTGGCTGTAGAAATCTTGATCCCACTTGTGTACCTGCTTGAACTTATTTCAGTCGAGGTTTGCCGATACTGCTTCATTATGTGCTGGGATCTCACCAGAAAAAAAAAGCAAAACCTCATAATTTGCGACAGCCACGTCTATTATGTGCTGCAGTGCCTCAGAAAATTTTGTGAAGCGATTGAGTGCAGGACGTTGAACGAGTGGAACCACACAAGTGTTAATGTAAATAGCGGTGCGTCCTCACTCGCGTAATGACCGCATGTACGTACACCCACCCCTTCGACATATGTAACCGTTTAACAAAAGTCTACTTTTAACAAGATGAAATAAAACTTACATCCGCATGAAAGCTGAATCATTACAACCGCTTTCGGTCTAGACCTTAAGGCTAAGATGTCTTCCGAGAAGAACATGATTCATGGAGCACCATAAGACAGCGCAAAGTAGTGCTGAATGCGGGTGCAGCAATCAACTAGATAATTTATGTGAATAGCATCCGACCTGCTTGTTGTTAGAAACAGAAAAAATGATAAAAATTAATAAATTGCGTATGCGTATTAGTTACTTAATGCACAAAAGCAGAGCATACCTCGCATTAATTGAGAAGGTTTAAATTATCATTCTTCGCAGACGATGATAACTTTAACCTTAACATGCCAGCGATGAATCATGCCCATGATAATGGAATGCTGGAACTTCGCCCGAACAAGGCGCTTCTGTGAACATTTCGATAACTTGGGCGTAAACCAAAAATTGATAGGTAGCTCAAGGTACACATGTACAGTATTCCCATGCTGGTTTTGCGGAAGATCCGTAGCTCTTTGAATCGTAGGTATTGAATTGAATATCGCCTGGTTTATCCGCATATTCCAATATTCATAGTTTATCTCACATATTCGATAATATGACAAATTACATGTACCACATATCGATAATATCACATATTCCACATTTCCGAATAGCTGCTCAGATTTCCTCAGATTTCCTCAGATTTCCTCAGATTTTGTGTTACCCAGTAATCACACGTACCCGCTCAACGAGATTTTCCTGAACTTTTATCTTATTAGAGCTCAATTATATTTGCTTGATTAGCCAAGATAGAACCACCCTCGCATCCTTACTTAGGTTATTTCGTGGTTGCGTAAGGGATGACTTGTTACGTGCACTTCCAGTTGCCTGGCATGAGAGAGGATTCTTAACGCCGGCCGTTTCGGCTGGTAACGTTTTAGTTGAATTCTTATGCTTTAAATTTTGGATAGTAATATTGATTTGGATGGATTCTAAAGCTTTCAACTGAAAATGTGTTTTAGAGTTCTTGTTTCTTGGGACAGGCATTTTGTTGCGTTGCCAACATTTCATGAGTTAATGCATTTACTTGGCAGCTGTTCTTAATTTATTTAGGTGTTGCATCTATTTTATTGCTTTTGTCTACCAAAGCTTCTAGTGATTGTTGGGCTAATAGTGTTTCTGTTTTTGAATTCCTGCTTGTAAAGTTCTTTCTATTAGTTCTCCTTGCAATTCTTTTGCAAAATATTGTGTGTCGACAGTAAGCACGTTGGTATATATAAAATGATTTTTTAAATATACAGATTGTCCACGGCATTTTCAAACTCACATGTCGACATTGGGCATGCCAGTTTTCTAGCTTTTCTAGCAATGTTTTCATGATGCATCGATGTCTTTTAACAGATATGTTTCCTTAGCATCTGCAAACTTTACTATTACAAGCAATCACATCAATAGAAATAACCCTTTAAAGCCTGCTGGTATTGTACCTATTGTAAAGTTCATTTCATCCAGATGGTATTCTGATACCAAGAGAATATAGGCAGTTGCTTGCTATTGATCAGTAATGCAAAGTCAAGCCTGCTTTTCAGGTCGCCCAAGCTAGTCATCGGTAAAACAGATTTGAGAATTGATGAAGACCTAGAGAGTACTCAGAAGATAGTGATGAAGTAGTGTATGATGTTTGTGATGCAGCTATGGGTTCTCTGAGACATAAAAAGTCATGGTGGTAGAACTTGAGTTTGGCATGGTTAGTGATGAAGTGGCAGCATTGTAAGATGTGAAGGAAGTCAAAAAGTCAGTTCTTGCTTTGTTCAGCTATGCATATTGCAAAATGAGCAATATGCAGGGTCAGTCAGTTGAGAAAAATTCATTTTGAGGCTTCCTTTGTAAGAGATGTACAGAGGTGGAAGGTGCTATAACTAGGGTTCCGTAGGAAAGATTGCTTTCCACTGTAGCGGGGTGGTAGAGATGCTAATAGCTTCAGTGGATACAGGTGCATGGTGTTTGAAAGGATCTGAGAGGAAGGTAAGAAGTGTGTGAAATGCAATTGCCTGCAGTTTGGTTTCAGAAAAAAGACAAAATGCCTTTTTTCAGCGAGCATTAGGCAGAGCACCAAGGGGGAGAATAAGGTAGGCCTTTTGACATAAGGCAATCTTCAGGAGTATAAGAAGTATGTGGTTGTTACAGTGAATAGAAGTATGAAGATAATGATGACAGTGATAGATATATTAGGTGAAACTTGGTGTTTTTCTAAGTTCAGAGCTCAGTGCTCTTTTTTATTGACAGCAGAAACGATGCCTTTGTTAAAGAAGGCATTGTGGCATTAAGGTAAATTGCATTTTTTTTTTAAGCAATAGGATGTTGGCACAAGAGCTAGTCAAACGACTAGCACTTAAAATTTTGTTAGTTTTAGTTAAGATGTATTGATGGAGGGCAGTGAGAACGAATGAGAAAGGAGATAGATGTAGATTTAAATGGGATTGAGTAAACGTAGGCAAGGTCTCTTACCGCTTTTACATCATGGGATCTGCAAGTTGCGCCAAGGAGGCATGTCTTTTTTCAACAGACTAAAGGGTATTAGGCTCTTTCTCCGGCAAGCACTCTTGATAATACGCTTGCCTGGGATTTGAAAAAGGTCAGAATGGATATCATCAACTATGGCTGCTTGCTTAGTGGCGGTTACTATTGCAACCAGCAAATTTCTTAAGCCTAGATTTTAACACTGTGTTATTGTTTAATCCTTCTAGCCCCTCTTTCTACTGCTACACACATGAATATGTAATTTTATGAGAATGTTGAAGCATTAGCTGTAGATATTTGATTTTCCAGATGCAATTTCAGAGCTACTTTGTTTTATTGTATGAATTGATGTTGTGAAATTTATGCTCAAATCATATGCAAGTGTTATAATTAATATCAATGATTCAATGTTATTTATTTTGAGCTCTAGTTCTTGCTTTGCGTCGGTAACCTTTTGTTTTTGTTCCGCGTTATAAAAGGAACTCATGAAAGTGACGAGCTAGACGCGTATGTATTGGTACTTCGTGCAGAGGATATATTTTGCATTCCAATTACCAGCTGGAGGTGGACCGACCAGTATTTCAGACTGCATCTAAATCAGGCCGTTGCTACGGTATTGATACCCGTGCGGTTCGGACATCTTAGAATGCTGAACAAGAACGAAACGTTGCTTTGCGTAGTCTGCCTGTTGGTGGTTCTTGTTGCTGCAATGCCTACGTCAGTGCATGCGCAGTACAGTGACTTTCGTTGCAAATGTCTGTGTCCGAAAGAAGAGAATCAAACTCACTCGAATGTGATCATCAAGACGACGACTGCAGAATTGTGCACTTGCCTGCACGTGGTGCAGCGACCCGAGAACTTCTGCCTCAAGTGCGAGTGTAAATACGAAACGCGAAACACGTTATTGATAAAAATAATCGTCGTGTTCGTGATGATCGTCCATAGCTCGCTCATCGTCTACGCCATTATTGTGACCGTTCGGAAATGGATGCGGACGCCTGAGCCGTTGAGTATATCTGCCGACATCAATCGAGCCCAAGCCGATGAGGATTTCTTGTCGGAGCAACCGATCATGCGGGGTCGGCGCGCTACGACGCAATCCGTTTCATCCGTGGGTGGTCAGCTGGAGAAGCTCGAAAGAAGGATGACGTCATGGCAGAAGAATGTGGAATTCCAGCGAGAGAACGTGTACAAGAAAAACACCATACTGAACTGACGTGGGAAACGAAATTTAATGACTTCGTCCAGAATTCTGACAAACCTGAAGCGACAACCTTCCTCTCTCCCATTGCATAAGACGCTCCATCATGAAGTCTGCTTTAGTATTGGATCTTCCTTGACCAGCGGTGACAGCGGCGCAAAGCAAGCTTGAGTGAAATGAAGAGTGTGAAAATGAATTAATGATAAAAAGAATTGTATGCCGATCTGCGGAATGGACTGTAAATATTAATGTGACTGATGGGCTGCTTACTTGGGATGGGATGGCAGCACTTTTCCTCACCCTGTGGGGAGTGGGGTTAAGGAAAGCAGAGGCTTATGCTTTGGTGTTGAGGAACAGATTCTTGCTATAACCACACAGTGCATCTTGCGTTGTATGACTATACTGGATGCTGTCAAGTTCGTTGCGTTGTGGATTTTTCGTAGTAAGCATTTATCGTCTGACATTGCTTCTCACCTATTTCTGACTTATTTATCCTTCAGACTTATTTATTTATTATGGCACTTTTATTTCTCGTTTTCGTTGTATTTAGCGTCCTGGCGGGTCTGTGTTGTACCCAGACTGTTTTGTGTCCAAATCGTTTATTTATTTTTTTAATATGGTGTACGCAAGCCGATCGGAATCAGGCCTCGGTGAAGTTTTTTTTTTCTAATTGTTTCTCTTCTGTTTCAGGAGCAACGAGAGATATCGATTTTCTTCTGTGTTGTTCTTAGTGGCTTGAGTAAGAGGTGGCTAGTGGCTCGCGTATAAGATGCTAGTGGCTTGATTAAGAAGTGGCTAGGTGCTTGGAGTATGAGTTAGCTATTGGCTTGATTAGGAGATGATAGTAGCTTGAGTAAGACGTCTCTTTGTGCATGAGTAGGAGATGGCTGGTGGTTTGAGTTGGAGATGGCTCGTGGCTAGAGACGAGATGGACAGTGGCTTGAGCATGAATTGGCTAGTGGCGTGAGTAAAAAGTCGTAAGAGGCTTGAGTAAGAGGTTGCTGGTGGTACCATATGCTAGTGCTATTTAGTCATCACGCCGTCGATGGTGATCATACTTCGCTTAGGCGCGATGCATGTCTACAGTGTGGTGGTTGTTCTTTCCTTATTTCACTCGTTTTTCTTCGCAGTTATCGTTTGGGGTTGGACGTAGGTTTATTTAAGTCGAAGCATGGCTGTATTTAGAACTTTGGGCCTTAATGTAGCATAGCTAAGATGGGATTTCGTCAGGTTATATTTATTGCGTTCGTTCTGCCGGTCTGTACTGTGTAGAAGGTAACGGTATAATTCTTACAGCTTTGGGCATAAGTTTGCCTCACGATGTCTTTTAGTGTCATTTTTCTGCCTGCTGTTATGTGCGCGTTATCTGGCATCTGCTATTGACTAATTGTTTGGGTAAAGGTGCTTGCAAGAATTAAATACGTGTTGTTAAATTTATTTGATTCCCATTTAAGGACGAACCGTTCTTGAGATAACTTCATTCTAATGCTGAACCGTGCTTGAGGTAATCCCATTCTAATGGCTAACCGTGCTTGAGGTAATCCCATTCTAATGGCTAACCGTGCTTGAGGTATACCCATTCTAATGGCGAACTTTGCTTGAGGTATACCCATTCTAATGGCGAACCGTGCTTGAGGCATACCCATCGCGAAGCGTGCATACGGTAATCCCATTCTAAGCCCTGTAGTCCTTAATTTAAACCAGGCTACTGAGGATGTTTTGATGAGCGAAGTAAAATTAACACTGATACTTGGAAGCATTATTGACATATAGATTTTTCAGCTAATTAGGAAGGAATAACGCACTCTGTACTCTACACTCAAATGTTGACACGTGAAGCAGTTGCGAAAGCAAGACGTTTGGACAGCCGCAGGTTCGTCTGCGATTTCATAAACGGTGGAGTAATACGATAGTAGAGAATAGAGAATAGTACGACTTTTGTTTAAGCTTTGGTCTCAAATTTCACGATACCACATCCAACATTAGCCAACCATCATGCTTTTTTTTCTAAATTTTTGGTAACGAACTTCAACGTCACATAAATTGCTCTCCTGTAGTCTTGAGACATAAAGCTCTGCTTTCTCCTAAGACTCTAACGCGATCATTCCCTTATTCTCGTGGTAGCAGCTTAGGCTAAAAATTTCTTCCTTCCAATGTGTAATCAAGATCTGCAAATGGTCCAGGAACGCCACCAGTCGCTCCTTCATCACTATGCACTTCGTCTTCGATGGAATCTACACCATCGGTTGGAAAAATTGGAATGGGCAATTCTTCAAAAGGTTTCACTGGTCTACGTACTTAATTCATGATTGAAACGACAATATTGTGGTTGCTCTTCGCAGAAACACTTTCATGCTGACACTACAATAATAACAATCTGCATGATGATATGTTAAGGTTAAGAATTGGATTCAGACTATATTGAGCATTCGAGGTTTTAAAAGCGATAACAGAAAAAGTATCAGAGTCGGAGCGTTGATTTTCAACTAGAATGTGACAGAAAACTTACACGACATCCTCATAGCAAAAGCTAATCAGGTTTAGGATGCCACCCTTTCGTGATCTCCATTTGTAATCGTATAACAGAGCCAATGATTAGGGAAATAGACGAGGGACATACTTTCTAAGTACGAGTTAAGGGGCCGCATATAGCTTAGTACATTCCTCGCAGGTAGTTTAAAAAAGAAGAAACATACAAAGAAAGAAAAGTCTTTTCGAGCTTTGTCAACAAGGATTTCGATCGTCTCATTTAGTTATACATTTGTGAGAAGTGACGTGCAGTCGTACGACACAAGCACTTCACCTCGCCTCATAGCCTTTCCTGATAGTAAGGTCTCGACGAAATCAACAATGTCTCTTATCACATGATTATTTAAAGCCAGTAGTTTCAACAATTTGTCTAGCCATTCCGCAAATTTGAAGTTGCATGCTCCAGTTGCGGAAAGTATAGGTCTTATGGCTAGATCCTTTTTGTGTGTCTTTGCAGGCCTTTGACAATTAACAACTTAATAAAGACGCTCAGCAAACTATTATTGACGCGGGGCAACATCACGCTTAGTATAAGGAAGAGAGCGAGCAAAGAGAGAGAAGATATAGAAAGTGGGAAGATGGAGTCTAAATAGACGTTAGACGGTTAACTTAAGTGTTCAATGACGGGTTCAACCAATGAATATACGTAGCCTCTTTCAATTTCCTCTGCTCGCTCTCTAAAAAAGGCGGTAATGTTTTGTCAACCTCGGTTTATTCAAAGTGCAAACTCTGCGGATTGAAAGGTGACGGGGTTACGTCACCGGTCACCTCGCAAGTTGAGAGCACACAGACTTGCGAAGATTACGCCGCGTTTTGATTCTCACTGACACTTACTCTTAATTTCCCGTTCGGTTTCCGGTTCAGTTGCCATACACGTCACTGATGAGCCCCACAGTGCAAAACGCGTCTGGCATTTGGGAAATGGTGGAACTGGTGAAATTCTTTTCTAAACTATGACAACTATCGCCATTATATACAAACTCACCTTCGCGAAGGTCATAACGTAACGCGACAATGAAGCGCATCAACTAGCGCATACTGACACTTCCTCCATACTTGAACTCTAGGTAAATGTCGCACTTTATAAGTACGCGAAGAACGCCCGCGCGCTTGTGTGTGTGACCACGACGGTCTGCTTCAATAACCAGCAACGGGGAGATTTTTCATCATGAATCAATCCATAACATTGCGAGAAACTTGCACGTTCTTCTACGAATCCGATTGTGTGTGGTTGTGTTTTTTTTTTAGTGTTTTTTGTTTCGTTTTGTGGTTGTGAGTGTTTGTGCGAGATTGTGTTTGTGCGTGTGTGTGTGTTGTCCTTTTAATGCTCTTGTTTGCGCTTGTTTTTTTGTGGTTTGTGTGACTGATGAAGTGTGCTTGTGCTCACCTATTTGTGCGCTTCGGCGTTACGAGTCTTGCCTACTGAGTCGATATTGGCAATGGTGGATTATCATAACCAGGATGGAAAGCACCGAACAATTAGTCGGCGATGGTTTTAATGACCCCGTTTATTATGACTCTGAAGTCTTCACGACTGGCCGCCGTGGCAGCATGGCAGGGCCAGCTGCCTTTCATAGAAGGGGTACGATTTCGTGAAATCAATTTGAAAATTAGCGATTGGTTCATGTACCGAAGTTTTATTTATGATTTGTTACGTTTTGTGTTGACTCATTGCAGGCAAGGGTTTTGCATGCAATCTCACTTTTTCTCAATAAAATAATGTTATTAATTTAGCAAAAATGTTTTGCAGGGTTTGGTTTGAAGTTGGACAATTTTCTATAGTAGAAGAAAGAAGCGTGTTTCATTTCGTGCCGCTTGCTGCTCAAATTCTTGTTACTAATGTCACCAGGGAAGACATTTTAGCTCCTTTAGCAATGAATGGCAGCCTGATTTCGCCCTGATCTTGTGGACTTCAGAATAGTGCTGGGCTGTGGCACTGGAATTTAGCATATTTTGCGTGCTCTTCTTTTGCAATTTAACCTTAGTCTTCTCTTTATTTGCCATGAGTGCCTAAGCATTAATTGCCATGATTGCTGGACATTTTCACAGTGATCGTCCTATTTTCTTCTCCAGCTGGCCCTTGGACTACTTCCACTGTAAAGGTCTGGTAATTTTAACCCTAGTAACTGGTGGAATTAATAATTTCCTGGTTGTCTGAATAATGAATTGCAAATGGAGGCATTTTGGCCTGTGCGGTACCACAATGGAAGATTTTTGCTCCATTGTACAGAGACATATAGCAAGCAACAGATTGCATGACGTTCATCACGATAAAAATATTTGGTGTTAATGCTTGTGATTTTCTGCATCCATTTTCAGCTGTAAGTCTCGTTCCAGAAAGTCAGATGTCATGTTTTGCATTATACTTGTGCTGGCGTGATTTGTGGCATATCATCTCATTCGTTCTTGCATTTCTATCTAGATGTTTTGAAGAGTGTCCTCTTAATTGCGGTTGATATTTATCTTACATTTGGTTTAGTATCATGTGCTATTGCTTGTGAAGCTGCGGTGCAGTTTCCTAGTTTATCCATTCACTGTGGTTCCACTTAGTCGTGGCTTTACTTTATATCAAAGATGTTGTGATTTTAATCCTTACAGTAATTTTGTACATGTTAGCTTTGGCGGTTCCAGAGGTCAGATGTGAACTATTGCATTATATTTGTAGCGGGTGCAGGAGGGAAAATGGTTATTGTGGTTAGGTATTGGGTATTTTGCTCTCATGGTTGAGCAATAGCACTGACTCCTATGAGTAAATTTATGTAGCTGCAATTGCTAACAGCTCCTTATGTGCAATTCCCTTATTTGCTCAATGCACTTAATGTGTAATTCTCTAATTTGCTTGATTTTAATATGGATAAGTATAATTCAAATGCGGGCGCCATCTTAATACATTGATGACCACATGTGAGCTATTTTAATCCTGATCGTGATGATGATGTGATTCTGTCATTAGGATGCGATCGAGAAATGAGTTTTGAGGAAGCTCGTGTGAATTTTTCCGCTGCACAACAGTGAACACTGAACTCACATACTGTTTGCGTTCAAGATAACTTTGAAGAAGAAATAAGGACCCTCGATGGGTAAATCTTCAAGGCAAAGGATAAAGCTAATAATTTTAGTGACATTTCGGATGTTGACGTTTAGTCCGAAGATGGAACAAGAATAGACCGAAAGGTCTCAAAAATTGTTAGCTGTATTCTTTTTTCAAGATAACCTTTTGATTTTAGATATCTGTAGCAACTACTAAGTGCAGTTCATTTCTTGTGCACCAGTGGACATTGCTTGACTTGCTGATACATGCTGCTTTGTTTTTTGTTTTTTGATTTGATTGAATTCGTCTTGCATTTTGGTGCGTCATATCCCGGTAACGTTTCATTTTGGTCGGTAGCTTTTGCACAAATCTATAATCAACCAAAACTCATCTTGTTTAGTTTTGCTTATTCTCCCCACCACCCTTACTATCAACTTGATCTTTTTATATATCTTTTCTGATGGACCACCTTGTAATGGGTTAGTCATATTTGTGCTTCTTCCAGCTAAGGTATTTCAAACTTTGTATTCGACTTTTAGGGTGATCAGTTCGGCTTATTTAGATTTCTTGCAAATGAACGTTGTTTGTTGTGGGGTTGTTTTTTGGGATTGTTATGTTGAAGCCTGCCTGTCTTTTGATGTTAAGTTTTATTTTCTATTATCTATAGCGTCGCTTTCTAGCCAGAGAGCAAGTCGGTAAAGCGGAGAAGCGCTCACGTTTGCGAAGTGTCTACTGCCGAGCGTTTGCTCATCAAGCTTTGGCGATGGTTGGCAAGTCTGGTGTTTTCTTTGGCTTCGTGTTTATTCTTGTAGTCGTATCGACGTCGGTGCATGCGCAGTACGGCGACTTTCGTTGCAAATGTCTGTGTCCTAAAGAAGAGAATCAAACTCACTCGAATGTGATCATCAAGGCGACGACTGCAGAATTGTGCACTTGCCTGCACGTGGTGCAGCGACCCGAGAACTTCTGCCTCAAGTGCGAGTGTAAATACGAAACGCGAAACACGTTATTGATAAAAGTAATCGTCGTATTCGTGATGATCGTATACAGCTCGCTCATAATCTACGCCATTATTGTGACCGTTCGGAAACGGGTGCAAGTGCATCAGGCTCCGCACGAGTACAAACCGCTGATGAAAAGGACGGGCGTTTCGGGCCGTCGTATGTCGTCACAGTCCGTCTACTCTGTCGGCGGCCATCTTGAGAATCTTGAGCGGAGAATGTCGTCGTGGCAGAAGCAGGTGGAAGTGCAGAGGGAAAACGTGTTCAAGAAGTATACTCTATTAAACTAGCAGCAGTTGGCGTTGCTCACGTTTACCAATTCAGTCGTGTGTTCACCGGCTATTCTTACGTCATTGGTAGATGACTGGCGCAGGGAACACTTGATTAGATCGGAATGGAAGTCAGTGGTCAATTCCACCTGGCCTAGGGTGCTTATGACTCATGAGTTTTAGTTTGAGGTTAATGACGTCCATTCGGCTCACGCGCCAGTGTAGTGGCTATAGACGTATGTGGAGGAAAGTGTACCCGAGCAAGTAATAGCTTGCGCCTTATTGTCGACCTTGGTGATTGAGACGTTTTCATCGTAGTAATTTTTCAATTGCTGAATATTTATGATGCATATTTGTATGTGCCTGTTTCCGAGAATTTAGTTTTGTGGTTTTTAAAGTGGCTGCGCAAGCAATGAATTTCATTTCTATTTAAGTTTCAAGCATGTTTTTGTTTATCGTGTCGTCTTTGGCGTTGTAATCATAATTCGTACCACCCTCGCTTTCTCTCGCTGACTCTCTCTCTCTTTCACTTTTCGCATTCCATCTCCCCCTTTGGCTTTCTATCCCCTTCTGTCCCACTAACTCTCTCTTTCCTCTTCCTCTGTGTGGCTCTACTCTTGCTTGCTGCGAACGCTCTGGCTTGTAACAGTTCGTCTCCGGGTTGCAGAGTCACGGTCAGCGCTCACGTTTAGAAGCGGAGACGCACTTAATATTAGCCATGCATCTACTTGCTGGTTGTCTGCTTAACCTGCCAGGCTTCATCTGTTGATGCGGCTTCTGTCCACAGCGGTTTGTACATCCGCTCCTCCGGTCCTGAGTTCAAGTAGACCCTTACATGGAAGGTATTAGGAATAATGGATTCCCAAATATAGGTCTGCTTTCTGCTCTCGGACAGGCTACTTTTTCCTCCTTCAGATTCTGCGATGTTCATAGTTGGGAGTGCTAAGTGATATTATTGCAGCACTGGACGGCACTGAACGAAATTTTCGTCCATGCCATCAATTAGTGTTGGCAACACCAGCTTTGTTTTTCTTGTTTCCTATTTCAGCCTGTTCCGCCAGAAGTTTCGGTGAGGCACTCATGTCTGATGGAGTCCTAATCATGCTCAATCCGATTTTCTGATATCCGCCTCATAATTTCACGTGCTTCCGTAAGCGTCTTGTATGTATAATCTATAATGGCCATTCTTGTTCTTGTAGCGTGGGTTATTTATACTCGATCTTTATGGCGGATGTGGGTTTCAAATTTTCTGTTCGCTTCTGTTCAGAGCGACTTCCTGTTAGAATACCCCGATATTATTTCTGCCTTGACAGATTTGCGTATTTCTAGTGGGCTGACCAGGACCTTACCTCATTGGATACTCCTTCTCGAGTATGCTATTTAGTGGTCGGCCATCCATCATTCTGCAAAGCTCACAGCGCCATGTTTGTGTGATGATGCCAAGCATGGATGTTTGCTGCTCAATACTCTGCCGTAGATTCTTTTTAATACTCGACTTCCTATTCTATAACTTAGATAATGGCGTGATTTGCAGCCTCTTGTCGAATTCAAGCTCAGAGAAGCGTGTTTGACCGCTGGAAAATAGGATGTATGATTAAAATGATTAAACAGCCCGTGCAAACAAATCTTAAGCGCCAAGTTTCCAAGATGCTATGCCGAGTATTAACTGCCGCAGAATACTTGATAGGTACAACTGAGCATCTACAGCTCCTTAACTTGCAACTTTTTAATCTCTTGGCGGATGTTTTTTAGCTTGGTCTCTTAACGGCTGTGACGGCTGGAATCCACGTGGTTCGCATCTTTTTGAAGAGTCCGACCTGCCGAGACAGACCTGCTTAAACTATGCACGTTCAGGATGAACGCAAGTCGGTTGTTGCTTGTCCTGCGAGACCGACCAACTCGGTGTCGCCTCAATGCGAGAGGATTTACTAATCGATACAACAACAACAACAACAACAACAACAACAACAACAAGAATTTATTTCTCAATAAATGCTTTTACAAACGTACAGCATCCTTATACGCCTAGATAAAAGATTAAAATAAAGAAGATAGTCTGCGAGAACTAGTCTTGAAGTACAGCTGCCGGAAGTAAGACGAACAGCGTTGCACACATAATCATCTATTGAGGGGAGGTATCTTCATAGCCGTAGC
>QQSS02067876.1:0-17655 GCA_003687565.2 Craspedacusta sowerbii
TGTACTGTACTGTACTGTACTGTACTGTACTGTACTGTACTGTACTGTACTGTACTGTACTGTACTGTACTGTACTGCACTGAACTGTACTGTACTGTACTGCACTGAACTGTACTGTACTGAACTGAACTGTACTGTACCGTACTGAACTGAACTGTACTGTACCGTACTGAGCTGAACTGTACTGTACTGTACTGCACAGAACTGTACTGTATGGTGCTGCATTGTACAGTACTGCTGCTGTTTCGTAGGGGTGTGGGTAAAAATCAGGCAAACCTTTTGAAAGAACATGATAAGAAATCTTAATCCTTTCGGTTTACTAGTAGTTCGCAGAGTGAGTAAGCAGCGAACGGAATAACCACAGCCATCCGGGCAGCGTGGAGCAATGGTCTAGAAACTTGAAACTTTATCTATTTGTTGGTGTACTCCCCAAGAAACCATGATCATTTCTACTAGTTCCCTGGTCATCGCACACAACCAGATCGAGCACTCAGTCGCTGACATTCGAGAAACATAACATATTTTGGTTAGTCAATTAGCTCAAAAGCCTTCACTTTGTTTAAGCAACGGAGCCGACTTCCTTTGATGATCTTATCGGAGCATTTTATGCGCTTCACTAGACCTTTCCAGGCATAAAAAAATTGCGCAAGTTTTTAAAATTGAGTACAGACGATGCATGTAAGTTATGGTATAAATCATTACAAAACTTGCGACATTACCCTTCTACATGCTAAAAAATCGTACAACACTAAACTTCGTTAAGTGCATATATACATATATATACTCTAATTTCTAATTTTGCATCTTACATATGTATATTACCATATAATAAATTATATTAGATACAATTTATGTAAAATGATGCGTTTCATTTCTTGTAAAGCAACTAAACGAAAGCATTGTTGACGTCGCTAACTCGTAAGATAGTACTGTCTATTATGTCTATCGGCATTTCTTAAATGTCTGATCCTTACAAGCTCATGAATACTCAAGTTAGTTTCAAAGCAAGCATGAAAGCAAGTTATTCGGCGGCAATCAAACAAAATCAAAAGAGCATCGCCCGAGTACCTGCATTTCAGCAGCGTCAAAATACGAGCCACTTGGCTCTGCATTCTTGATATCTTTGACAATTTTTCGGACCAGCTGGTCATCTAACATAATCCTTGGTAGCGCCTTAGATGAAAAAAAGCAGTATAGCAAACACACTAAGATTACTACAAACCTTAGCTAGTAAATTGAATAAGAAAAAAGCCACAAATATGACGCAATCAAAATCTAAAAAAAAAAAACATTCATAATAAGCAGTACCAGTAAACGTTCTTACAGTTTCAGCAGCCAGTGCTACATAAACAAAAATATCAACACATGCATGGACAGGCTAACATACATGAACATACATGCACGCCCACAAAGTACCCCACCATCACCACCATCACCACCAAAGGCTTCTTGCTCTGACACAGCCCTGGCCAAACTTACCCGGGGTGAAATGTACTCTTCATAAATGTTCGCAGCAGCTTGCTTCAACTGCTCGAAATCAGATGCCAGCTGCAAATCGACAAACAATAAACAAAAAAGCAAAACATTAAGAAAATCAACTTAGACCTTCTGTCCGGCCAAAAACTAACGGTCTTTGCGAATAAGTCAAGACGGCTAGAAGAAAATCCAATTTATAAAAAGGAAAGTACAATTGATTCGGTTCCACCGAAAACCAAAACAAGCCTATAAGCCTGTAAGACCGTTTGCGCTAGGGAAACGCAAGGAATCGGCCAGCAAGGCAAAAGCCAAACGGGTTAAGCAAGACAGCGTTTGATCGTGTGGTAAGCTCAAAACAAAATGACGCGGAAATGAGGTTCTGGAGCATGCAGAACGCGGAACGATAAAAAGCAGTCGCACTTGAGGAACCTAGATTCTTCCCACGTAATTAGTATTGGATAAATCGCGCAACTCTTATTATCCTAACCAAACAGTTCCACTGCAAATCACGTGAACCAACTTTTCTCGGCGCAAGATCCTTTAAATGCTCACAAGTGACGATTGGAAAGCCAAAAACGGCGATGCTTGGAGTTCAAACTATGCCTATGGAGCTCTAACAATGGCAGCGGCAGATGCTTCCTACATCATGCACAAGTTGCATTCGTAAAAAAAAACGTGACTGTTCAAGAACTGACAGCAAACAAAACAACCCATAAATTGATCATAAACTGAGTTTTGGGAGCACATATCACTTCCATACTAAGGACTCAAAAAAGAAAAAATCTGTTTACATCCCTAGGAAACGTCCGCTCCATTAAACAACAAAAAAACATGAAACACAAACTGCCGTGTCTTATCAAAGTCAATGCAAACGTGAGAAAATTAGATGCACATCGTTTATGAAGACGGACAATACGTTACCCCTGATGTATTTTGAATCGCGATTAATTTACAAAGCCCATACTTCAACTATTAGAAAGTGATAATCACAACCTGGAACACAACCTACAGCTTAGAATTCCGCTAAAGTTTTTTTTCGGTGCTAAACTTACGAAGACTATTTATAGCCTTAACTGGCGAATCACAGATTAAACAATCTTTCTAATCTGTGTCAACCGGAAAAACTATACACGCTCAAGTACTTCCTCACGGATAATACTTACATTCACATCAACATCAGCACCAACACATGAAAGGTCGCGCGTGTAAAAATCCTTGTGAAGAAAAAGGAAAAGTCGCTTGAGCAAGCCAACGAACACAGCCTGCTACTTTCGCATTCTTACTGTACCTGGCCCTTTTTCTGGTCTGCGAGCTTCGTAGTTTCTTCAGCAAGCAGAGTCAACTGTTGTATTGCAGTAGCTCTAAATCCCTAAACAATAGCATAGCAACTGAATCCCTAAACAATAGCATAGCAACTGAATCCCTAAACACAGCATAGCAACATAATAACATATCCCTAGCATAGCAACTTATAATCAAATGCACATTTGCAAGCTGCACAACTACATCGAGACTATATCATGGAAGAATCCGATGCAGCCGCTGCCAAACAAGCAAGGATAACGTTTATACCAGCTGCAAGCCGAAAATAACATATCACTCCTTAAAAAGATAGCGCTACTTCCTTTGAACAAAAAAAAATGTGGACACCACCTCATCATCCATTACCCAACACCAGACGCGTTTCACATTACGTCTTGTCATTGACGCGCATGGGAACAGAACCCGGGCCACCGGAGCGGAAAGCAGAGCACTAACCACCAAACCACGAAAGCTGTATGAACTGGTGAGAACCGCACGACATAGCAACCTGCAACCTAGCCAGCACAGAATCATAATTACGTTACTGTAAAGTTGTGGTGGTTTTTGAGCATTAAATGTGTGTGGCTCCGTACGAGTATACCCCGTTCTCGCGAGTCTCCTATGAAGTTCGGACCAATTTTACAACTTTATAGTCTGTTGGGACCGTCTTCAAGACGGGGGTTTCCTAGAACCAGCGGTCAGCGCGAAGATTCAAAGAAGAAGAAGAACGAAAGATTCAAGATTGTCCAACCATTGATTAGCGGTCCTCCGAGACCCCCTTTGCAATCAAATATGAAGCTACTTGGTTTCTTGAGAGATTCACTTAAAAAAGGATGACTGGCTTTATTTCCAGTCGATGGACTGCGCACCCGTGGAACTACTGCCTCTTCACAACTAACAGACCAACCATGTCCAAGAGCTAAGTCGTTAGTCAAACATAGACAAACGCAAAGCAATTTTAAGCAACAGTCCAAAGGGAACAGGGAAACTAGACTGTCCTACAGAATACCAGAAAATTCAATATGATGAATGTGATGCCAGATGATGAATGGAATACTTCGGTGCCAGAGCGATGAATGCTTAAAAAAGAATGAAATAACGAATTCAGAAACTACTGAATACTTGCATACATTAGCAGTAATTTTTCTCACCTCCACAGTCAAGTAGAAAAACACATAATGCTCAGCATTGACGCCACCCATAAATTCTGAAAGCAGGAGTAATCAAATTATCCTATTAGCCAGCAAGCCGGAAAAAGCCAATAAACGCAACTAAGTTACATTATTAGCTACATTATTTTGTACACAATTTGTTCCACATCCTAATTGTGTCTAACACTGCAAAATAAATCATTTGATCTTCAGTAAACACATCGCAATCACGCGCATGCAAAGTTAATCTGATATAATCGCGAAAACTGACTTCTAGCTCATATCAGAATAAAAATAAAAACATTTATTTTCACATCAGTTTAACGATACAGCACGAGTCAAGGATTAGTTCATGAAAGAATTTTCTATTTGCTAAACATTCACATGCACATCACAAACATTTAGCGGAGCCATCAAGGCATCATGACTGCGGAATTTTGAATTTTAAGCTTTATGTTATCCTAAATAGATATTGCTTAATGATATTGTGACACAAGAGTGATTGTCTAGGTGGCGCCACAATTTTCGTATTTCAATCCAGCAACTTTATATTGATAGCCGGAAACTACCTAATACCTTCTGGAGCTTATTTTTCATTTTTATTTACTTCTATTATTATATATATTTTATTTTGACTTTTAATTTATCATTATTATATTATAATTACTACACTTTGAAGTGGCCCTGTCGTGGTGACACCGTTGAGTATGCTGTACGTTTTAAAAAGTCTTTGAAGAAAATCTTTAAGGTAATGTTGGCAATATATAGTTTAAGGGCATAATTAGTTTTCTTCTAGCGTGAGCGAACCAAAGAATTCTACAGCACACAATTCAAGATCGCAGGACTGCAGAGGCTTTGTGACCTAAAAATGTAGCTTGCGGCCCAGAGGAAAGGCAATCTTTTACCACGGAATTTTACTAATCAGGCAAGAAGCTACGCAGCCTTGATCGTAAAGCTACAGGACGAGAATTAAATCAGACGGTTCAAAAAGGATTAGGAAGATTAAATAAATCCATTTCCAAGCATGCCAGTCGCACCAGACGGTATTAAAAGCCTGCCTCCAACAAATCAATACGTGCAAGTGCTCACCCGTAATGAAAGCCAGCATACTAGACCAGAATTAAAAATCCGAAGGGGAGGGCTGCCTCAAAGCCATTGGAAATTTACTGAATACAAAAAACCTGTTGCAAACAGCAGTTGAAGAAACAAATGCATCATCTGGCACTGATTTCCTTAGTTTCTCGCAGCTACATGTTATAGATAAATGAAGCTTCTTACTAAAACAAACATCCTAAGCATTCACAAACAAAGTGCCATTAGGTAACAAAATGCTACATGAAATAGAGCACAAACGGACTTTGAACAACGTCACAAGATGGACGGTAAGAAACTCAAAAAAGACCTACTTTACCAAATAGGTAATAAATACGTAAAGCGACGGCAATTGCAAAATGCAACTAAACTTACCAATGAAGTAAGACAGAGCAGTATTATCATCCAGTATCTCTCGCAAGCTCATTTTTGGCAGGTTTTGATGTGGGGTCAGCATACCCAACAAATCTGGCTCCGGATCATTTTCCTTATAGACAAAGAACTTTCCGCCTAACTTCAAACTTCTCCGTGCATGCCAATAAAATAAGATTATGCAAACTATGCACACAAATCATGTAGTTACAACCTAAGATTCTATTACAGCTCTTCCACTTACATCTGATCTGCAAGGCATTTGCAAATTAATTACTTCATACGACCAGAATTACAACACTAAATACCTGACTTTGATTAAACTGCTAGTCTACAGATGGCACATTGAGAATAAAGCATCTTGCAATCAAAGGCACACAACTGGCATGCAACAACGACTTCTTGATTCCATCCAATCCTGGTAATTTGGATTTCAAACAATTTCCGAATAACTCAGACCATTTTAGCATTACGTAACTAAAATTGCTACTCACTAACTCAGTAACGAAGGCTCTAAGTAAAGCAGATCTTCGTAGCATATCTTGCCCAAATAACCATAATACATAATGCTCTAGTCTATCACATTATGTATCTCAGTATAAATTTGGTTTAAACTGCAGCCTGACACAGCTAGGTAGACGGAATAATGTTCTGCAACCATTGGCATACTGACATGGTTGATATTTCCAGAACGCGTTCAGCATCACCGAAGAACGCCAAAGCAGTGCAGATTCAGTAATACAATACAATAAACCTACTGTCAAACACACGTACCCACGTACCCAACATAAACAATGGGACTCAAATGATAAAACTGCCTACCATAATAGATCCGGTATCTCCAAGCAAGCCACTTTTGAGTCGGCGAGTTTTTGCAATACATAACTTACGCACATACATCAAACTGTTGAGCAAACGTTTGCTGTTTATTTCCGACTCATGGGTTTCTGAAGTGCAATAAACAAATCAACACAACTATTACAAAGCGGCTATTCTGGGCATACAAGAAGCATCATAAATTGTGTACCAATCTGCCACACGTGAACGCAAGCATCTCATCAGTGCTAGTAACTAGTATACCTCAACAGTGCAGGAGATGCATTCTTGCTTTGCAGGCTTTCTGCCGACAATTTACTAAACATTCGAGGGCTCACAAGACAAGATAGCTTAGATAAGAGACCCGAAAATGAGGTCATTGGTACCCATTTCTCACATAGGCGCGGCGAACACAAATGGCATACGAAGTCACAGATGCAGAACATACTCCCCATCTGCATAGAGGCAATAGACCTTAACATGCTCTATTTAGGTTGTAGATCACGTGAAAGAAACGGTGGCCAAACATGGCCTTGCCACCTAAATAGAGTAATAAGCAATAATCTCAGCACTAACCCATGGAGCGACAATCATGGGAACGTTGCTTTGCGATCTCCATTTCCACTTTCTTTCTGGTCTCTTCTACATCATCAATATCGTCACTGAACCTTAAAAGTCACATTGGAAAATAAGTATTACAGACCATAGAAAAAAAAAAACAAATATCACTCATCAGTACGAGCCGTGACCTTCTCTTCTTGTTGTAAATAGGCATTACAAACAATATAATACAAATACAATTTAGAAATAAACAAAATAGCAAATGACAATGCATTTAGAGTAACTGTATTCCTTCCAAACGATTTGGACACTTTTGAATGCCATTTTCAGTGCATCTAACTTAAATCCAGGTATCTAGAAGAAAAACAGCAGTGTAGCATGATATTGGGCGAAGTTTCCGTGCTGAAAAAAGTGTCGCTTTGTCTTCGATAGCCTCGCTAACGAGATCCTGTTTATTCAAGAAATGATACCAACACTCAATGAAGCGAACCAGATTTAGATCTTTTTTTTTTTTTTCATTTAAATTTTATTACTGCTATTTTTGGACGCACTGATAACGACCAGACAAGAGGCCGAAACGTTTACAAAGAATAATGTTTCCACATACTAATAGATCGATACTAAATGCCTTGCCAAAAGGATCCTTTTAAACGAATAAATATTCAATCTAGATCAAAGACAGACACATAGCCAATACTCCAGAGCCTATGACCACGCCAATCCAGAGGCGAAAAATTAAAACTTGTTACAACATTACATTAAAAACTACCTACTTTATTGTTGTCAAAAATGAATCAACACTTAGAGTTTCTTCCTTGGAGCACTACAAAGAGATCAAAGAATAGAACTTCCTCAACTGTATTATATTCTAAATCCCAAAATCATCTTGAAATTGAATTCATCTTGAAGTTGAAATCATCTTGAAAGTCGTCACACATCGCTATGACGGACATGACGTATTACTAGCATAATATAATTACAGCTCGCTTGACTACAATGGCAAGGCCAACACATGCTGGATAAGATTGAAGATATTAAGATAAGATCAAGAACGACAAACCTCTGTAAGTTACCGCTTTACAAACGAGTTTCAATGGAGCACTACGCACTAGTTACCAGTGGCACAACTAAAATGGCTTTGATCAGCAGAAAAAACGGAGCGAGATCAAGACCACGCCAGACCAAGACACATTAAGCTATCAGGCAGCAGCATTGGGTATTCTTATACATGAGAGTTACCATAAGTAACACCGTATTACCGTAAGTACCATACGCAAACGAACTACAGACACTTCAAGAACACTGGCAGTTCTAACAAGCGGTTTAATTCCAAGCCTAGAACTCCGCTGCGTTGACAAAAACATTTTAGTTCAAATTCATCAAAATAGCCAAAGGAACATTGGCCTACATAGTCATATATGAGCATGGTGCTTTAGTCTAGAAGAGAGTGATTAGTCGTTATGACAGACTTGACGGTGCCATGGGAGTCCAGAACGGACGAGGCGAGGCAAAGGAAGCTCTCCAGATATGCAGATCATGGAGAAGAATGCAGGAACAGTGGATGGCGCAGTGCGCTTTGGACAGTCGAGGTAGGGTGCCGGAGGTTTGTATGCCATTGGATGGCGAGGCGTTCGATCCACCCTTTGGGGTTTACGAGTAGGGAGGCTGTAGCTAGCGTGCGTAGGGTGTCGAAAGCGGCTGAAGTGTGATTTGCGTGGGGCATGGGTATTGCAGATAACAAATAGTAACACAGAAAGGGACGCTAGGCAGGGCGCCATATGCATTTGCACCAGGGAAAGACCGAAACTTCACCGGCGCAGGTTGCGACTGGCGGAACAGATGTGTCCCCATAATGCGGGTTGGGTACTCACTACCGGTAGCTTAGGGTGGTTAGCTATGTTGACACCAGTCGGGGTGCTGATCAAGGTTATCCAGGCGCAGCACGGGCCAGCCAGATGGAGGTGGCCAGCCCTTGAACGGCCGAAACACACCTGTGAAGTCTGGTTTGATGCTGCTGACGACAGTCTGGTGTTTGCAGTGCTTTGACACTGCTTGCTTTGTTGAGCTTGGTAGCAAGATCATAGGGAAAAATCTCACTCAAAATGGCTCCCGAGGAGGCATATTCCATTTCAGAAATATGTTTACAACCAATGCATTACAAATCATAACTTATAAACATCTAATTATATGACTTATATGACATACGTATGCCTACATAAAACGTATGCCTTTTATGACATAAATATCTGACATTTGTCTTCAAGTGTTTCCGTCAAGATCTATTTTATGTTCAATTGACAGGACCAGCTAGTCAACCAAAAAGCTGCAAAGTAAGGCCTCATTTTCTCATCTATTTCATCCCCAATTGATAGGACCAGTTAGTTAACCACAAAGCGGCAAAGCAAAGCCTCCCTTTCTGATACATTAGTAAGCTAACAGGTTTGCTTGTACTTGACAGCAATAGTGCTGGCATGCCATCCTTGCCAAATATAGATCTTAAGAATTAGAAGGTCAAGAAGCATGCGGGAACAGTCTGACTTCATGAGGAAATCGGCAGCAAGCTTTGTTTCGCGACAGCAGATCTTCTAATGGGCGTATGCAGACCAGCGGCTTCTTCAAAAAAGATCTAGGCAACTAGATATCCTTCAGAGAGATCCAAAGTCGAACTATACACACTTACAGTACAGATATAGCAAGCTAATACACAAACACACACACACACGCATAAAACGCAATCATAAACCACACACCCACACACCCACAAACACACACACACGCACACAAAACCAGACATGCGCATTACATACCCAATCAAAACCACACTCAAGTGCAAGTGCCTTTTTACGCCCACAAGTACGACACAGCATCTGTAGCCTAAACCACGATACAACCCGGTAAACAAGCACCGAGTGAACGAAAAGACCTCCCTGATTTTGTAAACTCGTTCAAGATTATTTACATACAGACTAAAAAAAGCAACCCTCTATTTTTCAACATAAAATATACCTAACTATTAACTAAGGCTTTACAATAAACAGGTAACTAATCCCAACATACCAGCCATGATATAGTTTGGTTGACATAATCAGGCTCGCAAACCAAATTGACAGTTGGCAAGAGCACGCATGATGCTATAATTTCCTTTATAAAGTATCTAGCCGTTTTGCTATGAAAATCTTCCGGAGGGAGCAGCAGGTACAGTAAAACTTCACAGATATCTTGCAAGTATTCTTGTTCAGCTTCATCGTCAAGACATATTTTGCCATGAGATAAGCCTTGGTTCACTTCACTTTCAACCGTAAAAAACATGTCTTGCAGATCTACTTCTAACTGCAACTTTTCTTCGTCTGTATTCATAAGCACTTCATTTCCTGAAGAAAAAAAATCAAATCTAAAACCCAAGAACGTACTGCTAGAAGTTCTTTCCGACCTACGCTTTGCCGCAACAATGCACGACAGAGAAGCACAAACCAGGCCCACCAAAGGAGAGTTCAACTGCTTAAACGCAACGGCAGATCGTTCAGAAACAATACTAGGAGCATTAATTTAACAATAAATTACCTCTTGAAACACTTCCAATGGTAGCATGTAAAAAATAATACCGAGAATACTTGAGTGCGAAAATGATAATTTTAATTTAACATAAGCACTGATCTCAGAAGTGGGAACTACAGCAGAAGTGGCAGCTAACTTTTCCCCTGGATGGTCCCAAGCCTAGCTGAAGAAGCTTGATAATTGCAGCGTGTGGTGGCCTGGTCAAAACTAGCCAGGAACTATCTTACAAAACGAATGCTGCAGGGCTCGTATGTGAAAACAGCCATGAAGTCACAAAATAAGTCCAACGACTGACGTTGCGAATGCCACGCAATTTTAAGAAAGAGGTGCTAGTGGTTTGATTTACATAGCCGCATGTAGAAATACGTTAGCTCTACACATTTCTTGGTATTGCCAAGCCCAAATATATCTATTGCTTTTCGTCCATTTACATCATCAGTTTCTACCTCTATGCACTTTTTTCTGTTCAATCAGCGGGTAAGGTATAGGGTGTCTTCCAGATGATGAACGTGATGCTGAGGCCTTGCAAACAATGACTTTGAATAACTATGCAAGAAAACTCGAGGATCAGCCAAAGACGAGAAATAAGAGGCCTACCCGTAGGATATCGACAAAAAAATCAAATGCGAGAAGTGATTCTAAATAATCCCTTTTCGTATATAATAAAGAGCTTGCATCAACAGGTTCATGCAATCGATCAGTAGGCAAGTCATATGCGTCAATCAAGGAAAGGCAGCTCAAAAGCACCTTTATCGCCAGCTTTTTGCTTCTCCAGTCTTTCAGTGGTGATGCGGAAGATCCTCATATGGGAGGCAAAATCATCAACAAGTCTTGTTGTAAGAAATGGGACCCACTCAACTTCCTTAGTTCTGCAAATACAGGACAAAATACGAAAAACATAATGAAAATACAACATATATATAACATAAAACTAGAAAGCAGAAAACATAGTAAAGACAAAAAGATTCCAGGAACAAAGGGTAGCAGGGCCCAGATCTGGCTATTCATTGTCTATAGGGCCGAGAAAAGGACTTCCCGTACAGAGGCTCACTATTATCAGGAAATGCACATTCACAAAACACATCAGCAATGTGTTCGCTCCATTATCAAAGAACACAAAGAGCACACTTAAATGACATATTTTTTGAATAATCTGTATACATGTTAACACCTATCTTAAAGACAAAGCTTTTCCACCAAACTTGCACACCCAACTATAAATAGAAGACAAGCAGGATTGCCAGTGTATACCACACTTGCTAGTAAAATATTGAACATCTAGACATAATCTTCTATACAAAGACACACTACAGGGAATCTAGCTTTTAACAAAGCCACTTAAAAGTGCCAATCCAAATAACCTGCTAGCAAAGAGTATGATACATTTGTGTATCGTTTGACGCAGTTCCCAAAGCAGCCGCTCATGATCCGAAATTTTAGTGTACCAGCCACTGATGAAGTCTCGAAAAAAGTAATTTAAAACCTAAAAACAAAAAACAAAAAAACGAAGCCGTTGATAAATAAAAGTATTGGAGAAATTAAGAACATTCAATGACACTGCATTGCTGCCAAACCCAACTTCCAGAGAAGGCACATTTCATTATAGCTAATTCATACAGGTAGCTACAGACGCTAAATTGTTTCAATTTTAGAATACAATGCCAAAAGAATTGCGATGCAAAAGCAGAACTAAGCAGAAAATTAAATAATTGTGGGTGTAAATCCATCACATTAAAAAAAACTCAAGTCCTGCAACTTTAACTTAAGACCTCTATCTTGGATTCATGACTGGGTCATTGAGTCCACATTAGATGTTGCTAAGGGAGCACAACCCATGCAACATATGTCTCTGGGCAGTCGGAAATATCTTTAAAACTCTCACATATTGCACCTTAGTTAGAAAAACACAAATAAACAGAGAATTTAAATATTGGTACTATTATCTTTCATTATCAGTATACATAAGAGTTCAAGATTAAAATCATGGCATGCAAGAGAACAAACAAGAAAAACTGACATCCTGCAATGCTTCATCTATGATACTTGACCCAGTTAATCGACGATCAAACTTGTAGCCTTGGGGAGACTGCTCAATGAGCCTAAATACAGCTGGCAGTCCACAATAGGGTTCATCATACTGAAGAAGCGGTGCATCATCAGCTGAAAGCAGGCTTTTCGATCGAGTAGTGCATTTGTGAGCTACTACCACAAGAAATCTAAAATAAATATACACATTGCAAAAGATTGCAACATAAATCTGACAAAATCTTGGAGCAACAAACACAGAAAGATGACCTTTAGATCCTTTAATGTTTGACATATATACATATACACAGCTTAAACCACTTATGAATGAGATTTTCTCCAAAGAGTTGAGACTTTTAGTTGAACACTAACACACATATAAATAACAATCAATACTTAGAAACCACAAGAATAGGATCGCCAAGTAAGCAAGAGAATGAATTGAAATCAAAACCATATTTCAAAGATTCCCACGTACATATTCACACGAAAACAGTGCGTACCCTGCCAATAGGACAAGCAAATACAACACAAAACGTAGAGCATCAGCCAGACCAAATGTTCCTACATATAAGAGCAAAACTAGGCCGAACCACATCAGCATCTGGAAAAACAAATGGCAAAAGCAATTAATATAATCCGCTGCGTGAGAATCAAACCTAAAAAAATACAAGAACATGTTCACAGCCCATTCCAGAAAAACTACACTTAAAAAAAACATCAGACTATACAATCAATAGCATTAGATGAAAACGATGGCAATGTGTGCCTATGTAAGAAGAATAGCATCTACTGCACTTATATTTAAACAAAGACGCTCACAGCAGGTTTTCCAAATTAACTTGAAAAAGCAATCATATGTGGTAGACAAATAGGGCACACAAAATATTCATACATTCACACTATTAAGGCAGTCCTCCAGTCTTCGTTTACGAAAACTTTGCTCAAGCTGATCGCAAAAGCCAGGAAAATTGCAAAGAGCTATTTAGGATTAGCTACATGTCACATGGGACTACGAAGATGCCAGATTTTTTTTCCCGACTAGGAAACCAGTAACCAAAATAAAAACAGCTCCAAAAATGTTCTTGTCAAAAGTAAAAATGATGCAAGTTGGTAAACAGAACAAGCAGTGCTAGGTTAAGGCATTATTATGCATTTGGGCTTGATCTTCATCAAAGTCAAAGGTTTTAATTAAATAATCAACAAGCAAATTACGACATCAGGAAAGGTTACGTCTTCCAGCATCTTGAAAATGATATTTACTTTTCTCTGATTTAAGTCATTAGATTGATTTCCAGTTAGGCAGGCCTACAGTTTGTAAATTGCTATACATCTACGCTGCTTATTCGGCAATTTATGGTCATCAAAGATATACTAGTAGCATCACAAACCCATATATAAAAATTCATACCTTCTGGTACTTGTGCCATGAAGACCATGCTTCATTGACTTTTGGCTGCATTACTTCGTTCTCCATCTCAGCAAGATGAGACAACTAAGTGTTGGAACATTCTATCCTCCCGGAACTACCAACCTATTCGGTTACCAAAAATGAAAAACTATTAATTACGAACTTCAATGTGCATGGTTTAATACAAACCCACTGAAATGAGTCTTTAAGAAATAAGCCCTAGCCATGACTAGGAAACTCAAATTGAGTAATTGCAATTTATATATGTATCAAACTATATTTCCTAACATTTACAGACTCAAAGAAAATTTCCGGCAAAGTTTATTAATTATAGTTTTCCGTCCCGTTTCTTTTGCCTCCAACTGTCCTTGTGTGAAATGAAATTTGATGCAATGATGACTTTTGAGTTATCAATGTCACTTGAGCAAGCTTCTTGTACGTATGAAGTTTCAATGTGCTACTTTATGGAATAACATACCTAAGGATCGCTGCAATAATCCTCAACTCCTTACTAAGGGTGAGGTTAAACGAAATCTAATTCAGACCATACTGAATACCTATTAATAAGACGCACCACACAATCTGGAATTCTTCATATGAAGTGAGTCCAGTCTTCTCATATGAGAAGAGTCCACAAATACTCTTTCACATACTTACATACTCACATACCCACCATGCCAAACCCTTACATGCACTCACCCAGGGTTACCATCCCTAGAGTAGTCTACTAGACTAATTGGATGGTATCCCCTCGAGCAGCTCTAAAACAATTTCTTTATTCTTAATTTCATTTGATACACACCAATAGTAATTTTGTTTGACTTAATAGCATGTAACCTTCCCCATATAGAGAGAAAATGCTGTTGTTGTTGTTGTTGTATATATTACATAACACACATTACAAGCAAACCAACGTACAAATAATCACTCTATCCTTACAAGAACATATGCTTGACTATAAACCGCAGTGCAGTCCCACCCCGACATTGCTTTATGCCTCGTCCATAAATTTACTTTCGTACCATATTGCAATCGTTAGAAGTAGTATTAATTCATTTACACTAGGTACCAAAATGCACACAAACAACTACACAAAGCACAAAGAGAAGCGCGTTAGGATTTACGTCATATAAACATAGAGCTAGCTACAGCGCGTTACACCTAAAAAAAACTTCCTTACTATTGTATAAGCCAATACGTGATTTCTTTTTAAAAATGTATTATAGGTCATACTTTGTCCCATTGTAAAGCGTATGGGTATCACTAAGGTAGGGTTCAAGCAACACGCCCCCCGCCGGCGGATTTCTGATGGGAGCTATCTTTAATTGTGTTCGACCGTATGGGTCAAGTCTACCCAGTGACCAGCAGTGAAGGCTAACGCATGGGCTGATCAAACTAAAGCACCCCGGCTGTTGCCAGCCATAGTTTTTATATACGATTATCTCTATGGTGCCAGCCGACTTGGTGCCGGATGTTTTCTACAATGTTGAGTCATGTGCTTTCGACAGCAAGGTACGATAGGTTCTGACATCGCAAAAATTAACATCCGCATTGTTCATAAACCATTATTCTCGAGGCTTTATTCATTTCTCTAGCTTCTCCAGCAACAATCGCGTTTTGCTATGACGAAATAATGAAAAGAGGCGAACGACCTTGACGTGTGATCCTGTTGTGGCAGCAAGGAGCTAGGCGGATGCGTTAAAGTTTATCAAATCGTATCAGCTTGCCTTGCGCTCCAGATGTATCTCGCTCACCTAGGCGAACCTGTAACGCAGGATCAAAAAATGCAATCGATGCAGTTAAACGTGCGAGACCAGGATTAGGTTCTCCGAGGCCGACTTCTTCTAATGTGTACGCTTAGAGGTGAGCTAGTCCCATGTAAACGCAAAACCGATGGTCGGCAAGCAGAAGCTCTGAGGCTCTGATATATCGCAATACTAGTACCCTGGCATGCTTTGGAATATGGTGCATTACTCAAACATTTATTCAATGCAGCTTCCAGCCGTAGTGGAATATAGGCTCCTAAATTGTTTAGAAGCCTGTTTTAAAACGGAAAGTTGGTTGTCGGACGGGGTTTGATAAGGCTTATGAGCTGCCAAGCCTTTTGGAATTCGCAATCCATGTGGATCTATTGCAAATGCTATTTTCTTTTTGCTAATTTGATTCTTCTTGAAACTGCATTTTAGGTGTCAGAATTCTTTTTTTCCTTTGTCTTCCTGATCTTGACTAGGTCTACAACTATGATGCCCTTCCAGAACGCATTAAGCTAAGTTCTTATGAAAGACTCTTCAAGTTGAATATAAAATTTTTTTATGGATCTAAGTGTGTTTGCGATGTTTGCGAGAACCACCGACGCGTGTGAGATACATTAATATTTTGTTCAATGATTGCTTTAGTCCATCATTAAAATGGAAGCAATAAGTTTTTTCACGGGCCTTTGTCGTAACGCGCGTAGCACATATGTGAAGTCGATGTACCCAGCTCTTTATTCAAATGAGCTAAATTTTTACATGTTTGCTTTTAGGATAGATCTAAACGCTCATGCAATGCTTGAAAGTGCCAGCGAAGCGTGAGAGGTAGCTTCCATGTTGCTTGAGGATAGCTTAAGTCTATCATCAAAACGAAGGCAAGAGCGAGTTTGAGGCAGTATTCCATTTAGCACACGCAAACTCAATGTAGTTAGCTTACGATGATGATGACATGATGTACTATAGCCAGCTATGGCGAGTAGCAGCTACGGCAGCGTAGAACTCGTATGTTTCAAAAGTTTCATTATTACGAAAGAGGCGTTACGGTCGACAAATGAAGATGATACTTAATTAAGTTATTGGTATTATCTTTTTGTTGCGGGTAATGTATGGCAAATATGAGACTAGAAGAAAGAAACCTTTGTGAAAAATGTAAATATCCCAGGCTAGCATGACTCGGAATGCTTAGCCTAACTCAAGAGCCCCAAAGGGGCACTTTAAACAGGTAACCTATTGAATATTTTTGTTCTGCCTGCTTTGACAAGCATACTTAACGTGAATTGGAGCACAAACAATTCAGCTGCATTTCCTAAACAGTGTAACCACGAATGCATGCGCAATTTTCCAAACCAATTCTAAGGGCAAGATTTTGCAGCCATTATAAACTTTCATTTACGTTGATGAAAGGAAATTTTCTGTCATTGAAAGAGGATCGCAGCGGAGTAAGACGGGTCCCCCGAGCTCTCCATATTGCTTCAATTTTGCATAATTATTGCTGGTTAGCTATGGAAGAAAGCAGCAAGGAGTCTCACACAGATGGACGATACTGTTCATTAAATTCCGTTTTGCTACTAAAAGGGAGTTACAAAAGAGCAGTTAATACAAATGAACTTAGTGAGTTGCATCAGCAATGGCGGAAGCAAAAGAGCTGATAGAAATCTTACGCCTAGACAGACTTAAAAAAACTAACGAAAGTCATTGGCCGGAAGAGCGCCGACTCAGCTCATCCAAAAGGACATCCTACTAGCTCGAGTTTTTTGTAGAGGCTGACACTCAGATTGAAAAACCACCCATCAAAATCCTGCTGACAGAGTCAAGAGAGGGAAAGCACATCGAAGACTACACGCGAGCTTTTGAGTCCCCAAAACGAAGTTCCAAATTTCAAGCTGTTTGAAATACAGAGGAGATTCGTACTTCAAGCCGCTTTCAATTAATATGGATGGATTTGCCTTCATCGAGTGACATGGGTGATGTCACTGACTACGACAACCTGCCGGAAACGAAAAAGGACATGTTTAAGCGCATAACGAAAACGTGTAATGGACTGCTTTCCAGCAAAGAACGTCACAGTTCGAAATCGCAAGACCGTGCCCGGAAATGCAAGTTACAGTGAGATCGTGCAGATGGGTAAGCGCGTATATATATA
>QQSS02067987.1:0-17649 GCA_003687565.2 Craspedacusta sowerbii
CATCCGCTCTTGCGCCAAGGGGCTATCATTAGGTGCTTCTCTCCCCCTTAGCGTCAGCTGATAATGTATTGGCAAGTGGTCAATGTCGTGCACAGGTATGATGTTTCCAGCCATGGCACGATACAGGCTTGAACGAACTTGTTGGTATGCCGGAACTTCGACCTCAACAGCTTCTTGAACGTCCTGGTTACGAAACCGTCTCGGCATTCCGCTAAATCTTGCTGGTAGGCCTGCAGTGGTCGCACTCCTCTTTCTACGCTGTTTACGATTTCACGCTTTGAGCGCAAAGCCTCAACACGGCTCGCAGTTTGGATGGTGACCAACATCTGGATTTTTTGTGACTCGGCCATCATTACCGGATACCCGAGCTTTCTGTATTTCGCCTATCTCTGTGCATCGCCTGCACTGAAAGTACGTCGTTAAACTTCCATCAGCTAATCTTTTCACTTTGTTTCGCCGAAACAAGTAAAATGTCCAACGATATTCTGGCTCTCACATACCAGCTAAGACTTTTTATTTCCATGATCGTGTACCGACTGGATAAATACTGCTTCCCCGAAATCTGACGCCATATTTCCAGACTGCCTTTGAATGAAAATGGTACAAAACTCGCCTGCTGCACATTTCGGAAGACTTTGCTTTTTATAAACTGGAGCTCGGCTTAAATAATGTTCTTTCTAATATGAAGTTTATGCAAGGCCGATTTCTAAAGCGATCGCAAGAAGCTGGTTGCCTTGCGTTTAAAAATCTTTGCGCAATTTATTCGTGACAAGAATGCCGGAAGCAATTCACCATACGTCTGATTTTAAATATAACAGCTTTGGGAGTCAAACAGGGATCATCTTGCAAAGCCTACGCAAGCAAATCCAGATGCAATAGATACAGCTTGATACTGACCCTTACTTCAATTAGGCATTGCTGCGCCGCCATTTTGAATTTGTAATCTCTGTCTATGGAATTGAGGGAAGTTCGCAATTCCATGCGGCGTTGCTGCGCCGCTGCGTCACGCCAATTAAGAGATGACGCACGGAATCTCAATTTCTTGTTTTAATTGGTCGAGGAACTGGGATGGTCGAAGAAGGGAGACAGTCATTAAGATCGATGGTCGAGGAAATGGGATACTTTCGTTGCTTTTACTTTGAAAATTTCCGGCCAATTGCTGAAAGAATCGACGATAATTAACCATTTCTTGTTCATGAATGGACCGACAAAATCAATGCGGACTCGTTCCCACGCACGGCTCATCCGTTTTCGGCCATTGTTTAAAGAATTGTTTGATGCGACCCGCATGGAGCACAATTTCGAACAACATTTCGTCATAAAATTGCAGTAGAAATTAACGTTACCCAGAAAACTCTGAAGTTCGGTGGCGTTTTCCATTCTCCTTTTCAGGAGACTTTCCGCGTTCTTCGGAGAAGAACGCAAGCCGTTCTTGTCAAGAATGTGACCAAGATACTCAACCGAAACTTGCATGCACAAGCACATTTTTCGTTGAGGTTTGCACCCTGCTCATCCAATCGCTTTAAAAGCGCCTCTAGGTTTCTCAAATGCTCTTCGTCGTCCTTTCCGGTGACTATCATGTCATCAATAAACGCTCCCACTCCATTGCATCCACTTCGGATTGCATCTATGCGACGCTGGAACAATGCTGGTGCGTTAGCGATCCCAAACATCAATCGATTGTACCGCTTCAACCCTTTATGTGTATTAACAACACATAATTTCTTGCTCTCTTCATTGAGCTTAATTTGGTTGAACGCACGATCCATATCCAAAGTTGTGAGTTTTTTTACCACCGAGCAGCTTGGCAAACAGATCCTGCGCCGTTGACATCGGATGTTGATCCACTTCTACCACCTGGTTGAGAGAAACTTTAAAATCTGAGAATACCCGCACAGAACCGTTCGGTTTCACAACTGTTACAACCAGACTTGCCCATCGATAATCGATAGGATCTAAAATGCCATCTGCTTCTTCGCTAGCCAAAGCAGCTTCGACGTTTCCCCGCAATGCATACGAAACTGGCCTCGCCTTGAAAAATTTGGGCCGGGCTTCTTCCCGCACAGTTAGATATACAGGTGCTCCATTTATTTTCCCCATTTTCCTTGAAAACGGATTGTTGTACTTCGACAGCACGCGATCCAGATGGCTGGACTCGAAAACAGCATTTCTAGACACGTAATCGCTATCCGATTTCTAAAATTCCGGCATCAGCTTCAATTTTCTGATTAGATCCCTGCCTAGCAAACATGGAGTTCACGTTTCAGTAACGATGAATGGATGCTCCTGCATTTCTGGCGTTTCTGTCGCCACATTGCAAACTGACGATTCATTGTAGTTCGCTGAATTCGTCTTCGAGATTTAATCCTCTTCGCGTCTTCGATCGCATTCTCTACACAATACATCTCGAACCTGCGATAGTAGTCGGACCACTTCTCCACCTTCGGATTAAATTCGTCGAAAGAAACTGATGCTGCCATACTTTCGATGATAAACAGAAGATTGATTTAACTGGACCGTAGTCGACGTCGGAAAAGCAAGCCCGCCTTAATTACACCTCGATGTGCGGCACGACGCAGATTTCCTTAGAAGACAGTAGTTTCACAGTTAAAACCATTAATCCTGCTCGTTGCACCAGATGATGTATCCCCACGTTTGCCGAATGTATGATAATCGTAACGCTTGTATGCAGCTTTTTTATTAACAAAGATATTATAGCCCGAAAAGCAGCCACCTACTAATAACCCTAAAATAACAGCACATAACTCTTAAACCTAAGTTAGCAAAAATAACAGTCCTGCAATATCCTAGCTTAGTACAATAAGACATTATTCATCGATACACAACATTCGTATACCTGCAGCTGCCTCAACAAACTTGGCATCAAACCGAACTGACAGCTCGATAAATTCGCTATTCCTGAAAGTGGCGTCCCGACAAGCCGCTTCAGATCTTTCCAGCTGGTGCACAATGCCCACTTGTCGACTGCTATAATCGCATATTTCATCCACGTACACTCTGCCTAGATTTTAATTCTCAGCTCAGGGGAGCAAGGAAGTAATCTCGTTAAAATCTCTTTTAAAACCTAAACTACTACCACCTTGCCTCGCCTAACGAAAACTTCTTGACACTTCTTGATCTTGAACTACATACTATAAACGCATCTAGCTCTACTAGCTCATCCTCCAACTGCGGCTTTTGCTCAGATGATATATTCAGGTCAACCAATACGGCTCTAAACAACATCTAGCAACCCCTTCCGTAATGGAGACAACAGCATTTCTGTTAGGAACGAGCATAGTAATCACTTCCACCCTAAGCGGCGCTCGGTGGGCAGGCAGGGTATGTGACAGGGTACATGGCTACCCGGTTTGGCGTATCTTCCAAGAAGACCTGACCACTAACTGTACCACTTCATCGTCTGCTGGAAGGTCCTGACGAAGAGTGTCTCCTGGGAACAGGGGCCATGGCGACGACAGTTTCAGGATCGTTGGAGCATCGACCAGTCGTCCGAGCCTCCCTTTGAGGACAAGTATCGAGACTCTTTAGCTCCTTTAGAGGCTCGCCCAACATCCAACAACTGGCTTCATTTCATATCAACAACGATCGATGGACCACGCATCCGGGAAAACTCCTGGTTCTTCACCACTTACCTTCCTCCACCACAAAATAGAAAGCAAAATGCGACACTGAAAGTTAGGCCTTTGCCAAATCAACCCAGATAACATCGATATCTAGTTTCTCCTTCATGCAATGCCCGATAGACTTTCAGATCACCAGCTTAAAAATCTATGCACACTAGGGTGGAGCTTATTTTAGCAAAGAAAAAAAATTGTTCCAATTTATATGGTCCTACCCTTACAATATGGGTACAAATTGATACAAAATGCCAACTGCTACATAAGTTCACAACTATTGAGTCTAAATGTTCACTCTCCTGGCCTTATTGCCAAAGTTTGCTTTCTGCTGTCTGGGTAGGCTTGACGATGTTCTTCCACAACTTGTAGCAGAAAATGGAGCTGAGATTCTTTGCAAGTGATACGTCCACTATACTCTTGGATTAGGGCAACTCCTCGTTCTGCATGATCATTTACAACTTTCAAAAGATTTTACTATGTCTTTTGATCGTATAAAATCGTCCCATTGATCCCATAAATCAGGATGGATTTCAAGAAATCCATCTGGTAACTCCACCATTGAAAAAAGTGTCTTATTAGCTGCTACAAAATCTTCCCAATTTTTTTGTTTTTAATAAATCGATAGGAACACTAACCATTTTGGCGTGTTCTTCTTCAAGGTCTTCTGCAAGGCACTTATCATAAGTTGCTTTATGGTTGTACCGACCTGATCATCAAAGAATGCCAAACCAATAAGTTCATGGGACAAATACCATAAATGATTGGATAGTTTGATTGATGTACCTTAGGCAATTGCTGGATGGATGGTTGAATATGCCAGTAATAACTTCGTCAACATCAAATAACTGTTTGGAGCACTATCATCTAGTGGGACTGTGATCCACATTAATTTTTTTTTTAGGTAGACAGGAACCACAAATACACAAACGTCGCGCAATCCTAGTTCTTCGTTTGCTGCTATTTTAAACTGATGTCTGAACATCCAGTTTTTGAAACTATAAATAACCTTGGACATCCAGTGTGCATGATGCATGGGTCCAGTGCTCATAAATAGAACCCCTCTTTCAGGAATGGCACCAAGAGGGGTAAGGACGAGTTCTAAGAACTCACTGTAATCATCTCTGGGTTGGCTTCGCTGAAGATTCTTACAACAAAATGTGATTGTACTTTGTCTAACATCTTCAACCAAATCACCCACAGCACCTTCCACTCCAGTTCCATATCTCTCAGACTCAATGAAGCCCCATTTATCTTGAAATTTCTTAAAGAGTGTGCACTCTGAAGCAGATGTTGATCCCATGCAGACTTGGAATACCGCTCCAACGATGAGTTCCATAGTGTAATGTCTGCATGCAAACAGAATCTCCTATCCAAGCTTTTGCTCCAGAAGAACACCAGCACCAGCAATTCTTCCTGTTTTGGAACTTGTGGTATCAAAACACATTGCTCAGATGCTATTGGTCAGATTTCAATCTTGAATTGCCTCAAAGATAGCAGTAGCTTGGCACTCCCCAGTCCCATATGGCAGCTTGGCATAAGTTAAAAGTTGAGAAACACTTTCAGAAAGTAATACTGGCAGACGATCCACTTTTCCTTTGCTAATCAGGCCAGGAACGAGTTTGCAGTCCCAGTGAACAACCATAGGAGTTTGAACACAAAATTCTGCTTTTAAGCATGCTGATGTTTGAGCTCAATGCTCCTGCCTTTGTCGACGTATTGAGTCTTGATTTAAGGCAAGGTTCTCAATATTTTGACCCAAACTTTTAGTTGTATCAGCAATAACCAATGCAGCCTTGGGGTGTGATAACTTGGTTCTGTCTAAAGCTGCTGCCAGACCTGGTGTAACAATAGCTTGCGTACCTCTCCCTCTTTTTGCCGGAGTACAAAATGAGGTGCCCATAACTGTTTCAGTGGAACTCTCATCTTTAGTTTCCACATTTGAAATACCTCTCAGATCATGCAGTAACTTCTGGTGCAGTCAATACATGCACCATATCCTGCACTTCTCCTAATTATCAAAAAAGCAGTCCTGCACACAGCCATGACGCTTGCATATCTCCGAATGCACTGCTACACCCCTCTTCCTCACAAATCTCGACCACACGCCCCACAAGGTTTTCATTTATACTCAAAAGTCTAAGATAGTGGCCTTGTCACACAGGATTTACCTTTGAGAAAAAGGTTGCAGTCTGTGAATAGCCTCAAACAAGTTTGCACACTGACTACTCGGGGCACATACCTTTCCAACTTTCGTCCATAGCCCTGACCTGCCATGCAATGCTGAATTAGCAGCACTTAAACTGGTAACTCCAAGAGACCAATTTTTTTGCTAGTGACTAGGAGTTCCATTAAAGGCACATAAATCAAAGATGTCACAAAAACAAAACCGCATTAGAATATGTAAATAGAAATGGGCAGCAGGTATGTAGAGATAAGATAAGCAGACAGGGAGGGTCAAGTGATTAGTTACTATTCTTCTGCCCAGTGTAACATAGTTGGAATGTCATGCTCAAAATTGTATGTGGTGGAGCAAATATCGCGAAAAAAGCAATAGAAAAATATTTGCAGTGCTGCATTAAACATTACATGCTTCAAGCTAACACAGATTAGAAAATATTCAGAACACAACACCACACAAATACTTACGTCTCAGGGACATTGTAGGTGGTGGAGGCGGGCTGAACATGTGAACAAGAATAACTTCATCGTTTTCTTTGGCAATGTGCTCTATGTAATCTTAAAGACAACAACATAATGGTTTAGTTCGAAAGAACAACTGCAAGGGGGAAAATAAGAAAAACTAAGAAGAATTTAAATACCTCCGAATTTCAGTTGATATATGCAACAATGATTGATTTCGACAGCTGACAAGAGTACCAGGTTTAATAGGAGCTTTCCTTTTAGCAGGGGGCTCGTTTAGAAAAAATTTATATCCTTAAGATAACTATATAAGCATGCCCTGGTCTGGTATCACAAGCAAAACAAACTCAGTTGCCTTCAACACAGCTCCAAGAAAGTTCCAGGTCCTTATATTATTGCTCTTCCCTCTCACCAAAAACTTTATCCGCAATAAGCTGTTGGATCGAACCCTCATTTGTCCCACTGAGTCATTAAAATTTCCCCACATCCATGGACCAAGTTGCATGTGTCTGGGACGCACCCTTGATGAAGACTGCTGCCCCTCCCCCCCCCCACACACACACAAACTCGTCCTCACACCTTAACCTCCCGCTTCACTTGAAGAAGACAGGTTAATTCTAAAAGGTCAAGAAAATCAGATCCATCCCCATTCCTAAATCATAGCGCCGCCACTCGCAGCGTTACTGTTTATTCAAATATGTCACTGTAGCATCAAGGTCCCTACTCAAACGTTTACCGCGCAGATGATAACAACGCTACAATTATAACCAAAGATTCTCACAATGAAAAGCTCTTTTACTATTTTCACTCTCGTCGACGGCTACAAGAATTTTTCTAGAGCTGCACGCCATAACTGTTAACTCGAGTCGAACTTCACTCTCGTAATACAGTCTTCGCCCATAATATGGTCACTTTCCTCCGTAGATCACGAACCCGGAACTCTAATAGGTAAAAGGTTTCAAGCCCTTAGCGAAAAAGAAATTATTTCTTTGATTGGATTTCCGCAACATCTTGTAGCTAAATCTCAGAACTTGCAAAATAATAATGATAATAATAATAATAGTAATAATAATAAGAACAAGAAGAACAAAGGAAATTATTTCAACAAAAAAAATCCTAATCGAGAGTGCCCGTACATTGCGTGTTGAAAGGCGTTCTTCAAACATTCCCAATTTCTTGCCCCAACGATGGAGCGATCGACCTTTTCCCCATTCCTGCGTTTCATTAACTAGTAATTTTTTTTGTGTAGGCGTTTTACGATTGAAGGCCGAAAGATTTTTTGGATTTGCTTCTTGACATGTTTTCTTATGCCAGATATTCGTCATGAAAAAAAAATATGTATATACACATGCAGAGGGCTCTTGCACGTGCGACGACGGCTGCTTCTTGCTTAGCTCTAAACATGTAAACTTAAGCAATTTGCGGATCTTGTAGAAAGGTTTTTGTGGCATAAAATCGAAGTAGTAATAGATCACACTCAAGATGATTTAAAATCATCTTGCAGAGCGATGAAGTACGTACTACAGTCTGTACCATACAAAGCAAAACTTAAGTCATCTTTTGCAAGCCAATTATAAGGAGAGCATGGTCCATGGTCAAGGGTAAGTATGCGAATTTGTTGGAATTCAAGTAAAAAATATGAATGGGATAGACAGGTAGTAGTTAAACTGCTTATTGTTAGTAGAGCCCGACCCATTGCTTATTACCTGACATTACTGCGTCCAAATATTTTTTCCTAGAGTTTGTTGAATCCTTCGGGAGTAGGGGATTTTATAACTTTTCAAGTTCTAATTGCAGCATCTTATGTGCGATGCAATCACATCTTATTTAAAATGTGTCTGGCATAAATGCGTGATCTTGATCACTTCCCGTCTATGAGCATCCTAATTTCGCTTGCCATAGCATCTGCTGATATCAGTTGTGGCACAATGTCTCTAATATTTTAGGCTATACAACCTTGAGCTAGAGTTTGGCTTAGAAATTGGGCTTTGCATAGCTCACTAGCCACAATTAAAGAAGAATAATATTGTTTTTCAGTGTTTATATAGTCACCAGATCGCAGTTTGGGACTGAGCATGCGAAGGAAACCTATGCTGACATTCATTGATGTATCCAACATGTGAGCACGCTAGACAGAATATATCTGCTTAGTATGCAAGTGTTCAAAATGGTCCTCAATCCTGGTTATGCCACTCTTGGAGGTTTCTCCTATGAAGCTGGCACTTCTCCCAGTACAACTACTGTTCTATGGCTGATACTCTATGCAATGGCAAAATGTATTCTACAACCTTGTTGCTAAACTCTAAAGGCCACTTTCCATCTTGTTAGGAACTATCGTGTTAGAAATAGTAATATGAAGCAGTTATATTCCACCAAGTCTTTTTCCGTGCTTGGTTGTGCTGCCACAGACTGCTAAAGATAGCTAAATAGGCAATGTGTCTTTCTCCTGACACTAATAAGCTAATAATTTGTCTTAAAGTTTTTCATGTAAATCTGTCATGTTGTCTGCCCTTGTTATTCTGTGCTCTATGGTGCAGGAGCTTGAGAAGAGCATTGATGTAAACTTTTGCAGTTTCTATTTTGACCATTTCGTATCAAGTTATTTTGTTGTTGCATACACATTCTCTACTGCGTCAGTCACAAAATTGTACCTACATTGCTTTTGAAGCAGCTTTGTTGTCTAATGTACGTCTACCTATTAGCACTTACAGTGTTTGGTAAGTTTCGTTGTGGTGACTATTTCATGGCTTTCTCTCAAGGAGTGATTTTTATGCATTTATTGGTGTTTTCATTCTGCTAGACTCATAATTTGTAGAGAGATCCAATGTAGAACAATGATGACTGGAGTATTGTATTTGTAGAAGTTGCTTTTGGTTATCTTAAGTTATGCTGGTTTCCAAAGGCAATATTCGTCAATTTGTTCGCTGTGTTGTGATTCACAATGAACCTTCGTGGGCTGGAGAAGCAGCAGCATTGTTGGCTGAGGAATGGAAGCACAGTCATGCTGAACTCAATCGCAGCCTGCAAAGTATGCTGGAGGACGGCCGCAATACATTACCGTGTCACCTTGCCCTTGTAATCGAACATAGAGGAGTTTTGTTTGTTCAAGGAAATTCGTCTCTGCCTAAAGAATGTAATGTCCCTGTTCTTGTTGGGCACGTAAAGTTATCAAAAGCAGATGGTCGAACTGATGGTCCAAGCTGCATAATGTATTCGTTAGTAGTTAACAAAGACTTTAGAGGTCTTGGAATTGGTAGAATCCTGACAGAAGCGGCTGAGGTTTTCGCCCTTTCATTAAAATGCTCGTTCATGTATTTGTCCACCAATGATCAGGTAGTTTAAATTTGCTCTGGGTAGTAGCGCTGGATGCTTTTCCTTTATGCTACAGTTTTAAATCTGTGGCTGCCATTTGTTTGCCTATCTTATTGTTGATAGTTCAGGTGGCATGGGATTGTGTGTGCTGCTTCTCAATGAAAATGTTGTTTTATAGCCGAACATTATTGTCTGTGTCCTATTTCAGCCATTGAATTAATAACTTGCTGTTATTCCCTGGGTATGTATGATCACCTAGGTTGGTTTTTATGAACACCTTGGCTACAAACAGTGTGAGGCCGTCTCGTCGCTTAAAGAAAACTCGAAGAGACTGTCGTCATCTCAAGTTCAAGCCTTAGAAGGACTTTTTGCTAAGCGCCTTAATATAGGTGAATGCACCACATCTAGTACATGGTTACGAAAGAGACTGATTGTTGAGCATGAAGTGCATGAGCCAGTCGCTGAGCAAGTGTTCGTGGTTGACCTTATTAAGGAAATTGAAAGTATGTTGATGTTGAATTCTTCTTGCAACTTGCGTAAAGATTTGCCAGTTCTTGGACGATGCTTTTATGTTCCTCTTTGCTGGCAGTTGCAAGCTGGTCCGTCTTGTGGCATCGCGGCATTGAATATGGCTGTAAAGAGCGCGGTAAAACAAGGCAAGACTTTTCCGTTCCTTGATGTAATGGACTCCACTTCGGGTATTTGCCATTGTGTGTCTAGAAGTGACCTTGCCCCAGATTGCAAGACCGTCCGGAGTGTTAGTCCTAGCATTTGCGATCCTGGTCGCGCATGCTCTATTTTAGAGGTGGCGCAGAAGTTGGACATAAGTAATGAAGGGGAAATGTTCTGTGCTTACAACTTAGCGTATCTATCCTGGGTCATGTTAGGTGCCAAACTGCGCGTAGAAGAAGTAGATGGCGCCTTCCCTGAGCATCTAGTTCTCAGTTTACTACAAGGGCTTCCCGTTTTACTTGCCTATGATCGCAGCCTCGCAGACCACAAACCTGGCTTGTATCGGGGCGAGCATGCGCACTGGGTTGTTGTTTTTGGAGTTGTCTTTCTTAAGAATGCACCAGGTGAGCAAACTTTGTCTGACAATGCTATTTGTGGCTTGGGAATTGATGGCGATGGTGATTGTGCAGTTCGATCTTACACTTTGCCTATGCGAGGATACTTGACTATGGAGTGCGGGCGTTTGCAAAGCAGAGCTGAGGCCTTCGCTAGTCTAGAATTTCAAAGGAATATTTTTGCTTTTGATTCGAAAATTGCTCTTATATGTGCGCATGGTATGTCTCAAAGACCTTTCCTGTGTTCAGCAGAGTGTCTGGTTAGGTCCAACGCACAGCTGATAAGCAACACGTCAAAGTTTATCAAGTCATCAGAAGACTTACATCACCTAAGAGGCAAAGTGATTTTCTTTGAAAGTGCGTTCGTTTGATCTTTGAGAAGTGTGACTTTTCTGTTTTATATGTAATTAGTTTTTGAAATACTGCTCATAGTCTGTCTGTGCTATTACTTGGACCATGCATTAAAGTAAATTTAGAGCTTAATAATTTACTTTAATGTCACGAGTCTCAACGGCGCGGGACAAGGTCTGTGTGTAACCAAGAATGTCTTTAGGGCTCTTGCATGAGTCGGATGATCATTTGATGAGAAACCATTGTCTTTCCGCCGTTTTAAATGTAGAGCTTATAAGATCTTCATTTCTAGATTATTGAGCTTTATTTTTGTCAGAATCTAGTATGTGAAGGTGTCATAGTTTTAGAATAATTTTTTAATGCGAGAGAGAGTGAGAAAATGCTTGTCTCGTCTACGCTGGATTTGGTGAATTGGACCACCCCTTCTTCAGGTCCCAATATGTCTGCTGAGACCATGGTGTTTAGCGATTTCACAAATCACATATTGTTGTATGGTGGTATGGGGCTACTTGGTCTTCGGCTATGATCGATCGCGTCCCAGCAAACACCTTCTCCAAGAACGAGGTCCTGCTTAATGATCGAGTGCCTCTCCATGATCCAATAGCGGCTCAATGAGTGACACGTTGTGCTCGATCGAAGTTTGAAATAGCATGCTGTGATTGCTGCCCGTGTTTGCATTTTCTACCTGTTATAGTTTAGACTCCTTTTTTCATTCAAGACATTCCCTTTCATACCATTTCATTTGAAGACATTCCCTGCTTTGCTAAGCTTTGTTATTTTAATCCGTAACGATTACCGAGCAGTAACAGCAACAGTTTACAAAAGCTTTCTAGTGACATCCAACCCTTAAGAAACTCGTTGAGTAGTAGCGAAGGAGACTTTTGTTGCAGGTTTGCTTCCTAAAACTTCATCGTGAAATCTCAAAATATCTAATGTTTGTATCGTAAATGATCTTCAGGAGCATAGTTTTGCATCTACAAATATGACGAATGTCCGATTGATTCAAGTAGAATAAGAAGACGCCGGTTGAGGTACGGGGCTGTGGGTGTCAGCATTGACGAATTTGCGTCAATTAAGACCACTGCGTTAAGTTAAGAAAATTTCGTGGTTCGGGAAATGCGGACGAGTCTAGAAATGCAAGTAGTCTCAGCACTGAACGCGGTCATGGTCGTGGCAGCAGCCTTGTTCAGCGACTAGCGGCAAGGTATCACTAGCCAGTCATTACCGAAGCTATGACGGGCGTTGCATAGGCCGATGTTGGGAAATTCCTTCAGCTGCTTGGCTTATTTAATATACCCGCGTCATCAAATGCTCATTGAACTATTAGTTTCTTCTGTTGCATTGAAGAACCTGAGGAGAGCTTGGCGCGGGCATTGCTTGAATATGCTTATTATGCTTAATGCAATGTCCTTTCAAGCTGGTGAGTTTGCTAATTGCAGACTTCCGGTAGTAAATTGCATAGCCTCTCATACAAACTAACCCTGTTTCTTACGTTACTATAGAAATACTTACAAATTAATTAATTAGAAATCGACAACTTGATTTCAAAAAGGCGGACTGGAATTTTTGTCAGCATGGCACGAATTACTTTCAAAGCACTTGAAAAACTCTCGCCTGGAAGGCATTTCGTATACTGAACTTTACTTCTTTACGATCCAATGTTATTTTACTTGACTGATCAAATGTTGTTAAGCAACCATCGTCATTTTCCACAGCGGCCCACATCGCATCAGATGACGATCTTGCAAATCTGGGCAGAGCTATGCTAGCCTGCCTTCAGTTGCGGTGGAGCTAACCCTAGTCCATATTATGGCGAGGTATGCCATGAAGTAGAAGTTTGCCGGGAAGATACTGCGTTCTCGAAAGTAAAATCCAAAATTTCTCAGAGTTACCGAACTAATTCAACTGCGACAATAGTAGCCCGAGTTTTACTAAGATTTTTTTTAGCAAATCCTAATGCAAAAAGTACTGCAACCACACGGCGCGAAATCTTAGGCCACCTTCGAGCCAAGGCAGGACCAGCTTCGCAGTTCGCAGTTGGAGGAGACTTCTATTCACCCAACTGCTACGTCGCCAGCGTACGCTAACAGCTTCGGATGTCTGCAGGTGAATGAGATGGGCAACGTTCTACCCAGAGCCAGTGCCTGTGACATCTCTTCTGGAGGAGAGATCTTAGTCACCTAACTGGATCCGCAGCAGTAAGAAAATAACAAGGCTGTGTGGTGAGGGTGAGGGTGGGAGGTCAGAATAACTATGACAAGAACCAGTGCGCAAAATTTTTAGCTGCTTCCGAAAGGGACACCTTCTAAGTATAGTTCGCACCAAATAAGGAATCACAAGCGAAAAGTTGCTTACTCTCGCCGAAACATTTAAAATTCTACACTAAAACGTAAAAATACGACATTAGCCATAAAGCCCAGTCTTAGGGTTACGTCTATTAAACAAGAACCAAAAGTCTCGTCACTTTACAAGCATAGTTAAGCACAGGCAGAAGCCTTACGTCTTCAAAGCATTTATACTTCTTGTACCCACTTGTAAGTTAACTTAGTTTCCATAACCTTAGTACGCAATGCGATCTAGACAGCCTTTGGTACTACGATTAAGCAGTTCGCGCTACATCGTACAAATTTGTTAGAGCAAATACGCGCTAACTCTACAAGTCGATCAGCATTATAACTCAACTGAACCCAGGGCTGGGATCGGACAAAAGCTCAACGATCGGACTTTTAAGCCAGCAAGAGCAACTCGAAACCCCCCACACCATGAGTTTCCGTGCTCTATCACTAGAAGGCAGCAAAAACGACTACGCAACTACAACGACGCGGTCACGGCAACGTAAAAACGATATAGGCGCACAAAATTCTCTTCTTGCACGCGCTCACTCACACATGAAAAGTATAAATCTCTCCAATATCCAATATACATAAAAACAGGTTTGAAGGGAGCGGGCGGTAGCGTCCTGGCACACGAGTGGATGTAGATATTTTTCACTACAAACACGAATATTAAAACAGTCCTTCGATTTTATTCAGCAACGGCCTCCGAATAGATATCTACATATGCTTCTGATGGTGACACGACAGAATCATTTGACAGCCACACAAGCCTGTATGCAGCTAAATTTTGAACATAGCACGACGATATACAATTCCTGATAATTTGCTAGAAAGTATACATATACATATGTATATACACAATGAACTTGTTATGGAACAACAGAAGCAACATTTGGTGAACAAGCAGGAGTATTTTGCCACAGCCAGCACGTTAAGCACTTCCAGAAACACCCCAAAGCTAGACCTGAAGCCATCCGCGGACCATGAGCGTGCAAAGGAATTCTCGGAACCGACGCGCTCAAGATTTTATTTACTTCCATTTATTTCTCAAAGGCTAAATGTAAATATTCCGCTAAGCAAATGCTGTTCACCTCTATATTACCGAAAATAATTAGTACGATGCATCGCATTTTCGGAGTGAAAATATCTTTCTTCTTATCAAAGACAGGCCAGCTTCGATTAAGTCTCCTTACACGCAGACCAATTTGTTTGCCATTGCTGAATCGTTCAAAGTACCGGAAAACATTGCCTACTTTCCTTGTCAAGGTAGGTCGGCGTCCGAATCGAAAAAAATTCTCTCACTACGGCATTTCTAGTAGTTAAGTACTTTAAGATTCTCCGCAAGAATTTTTTTGTTAAGAAAATGAAGCAACATGTACCGCATTATATAAGAACGTAGTACCGCGAGCAAGTTGCATTTCGCCTTGCATAAATTATTATTTCATAGAACAAACTTAAACTTGCGGAGCAACGCACAATACAAAATCACAGGAGCTCCAAATCATCAAATACTAGAAAAGCCCGCACCAGTATAATCGAGTGGACAGCTTCCAAAGCTACATATATAAAGGCCCGTATAACCGCCCGTAGATGCGCCAACCATCATTGCTGAGTGTGCATATATCAGATTCAAGCAGCGCACGAAGTATGACGCGGCAAAGACGAAAGTCTGGTCTTAAGCCTACGAACGCTGAACGTTATGACTGGCCGTTGCGGCTGCTGGCTGCCTTGCTGAAAGGCTTGGAGAGAAACATCTTCTGACCCGCGTCCGTCGTAAAGATGGGGGCTTTCATGTAATGCGCAATCAAGTCGTCCATGCTCGGAAATGTACGCTGGCCGATAATGTACGATCCTTTGTCCGACATAATTTTGAAATGCTTTATACGACCAGGGGCTTTCATAGACAGAGAGAAGTCGCCGGGCTACAACAAAAGCAAATAGGTCAAGCTAGCTTAATGGGGGGTAATCAGGAGTTCGGGTTTCAGATAGCAATACCATTCCGAAAATTATGAAATAAGATGATTCAACTTTCTCTTAAGCAATCAAAGAATGCAACAAGCAACACTAAGACATGTGCAGTCACAGTCGTAACATCACAACATGAAGGGACTTCCCCTTACAACACAGCCGTCAGTAAACAGGCCTCGAGTGATTTGCTAGCAATAAAAAACATATAAAAAGGATTCAATTTCTTAGAAGGTCTGGTAACGAGATGGCTTCAAGATGTGCAAACAAAAGTTTAAGAATTCAAAATCCCACTGTAAAAGAAAAGAAGCGACCAATGCCTCATTGCTTACGAGCCCTTCCATGTAAACATAAATTTACAACATTGAAACATCAAATTTACAACAAGTTTTCTTCATGATGCTTTCCTGCAACTTCTAGTCAATTCTCACTCAGCGCAAAAAAATATTTCAAAAAGACTGGACATAAGAGAAAGCTCCCAAAAAGAAAGCAGTCGTTGACACTGAAGCCAGTTTTGTTGGAAGCTTTCCCGCATCATTATTACTAAATAGCTACTATATCAAAAGAAACCGAAATCATTAAAAACGCGTACCGCACTAAATTCACGAAAAAGACGAACTTACCTTGCTTTCACTGTTGCGTACAAGGAATTCGCCATGCCCAGCATAAGAGTTCAACAAGTTCTCACAGTCATTCCTAGATACAGGACCATGGTACCAATCTTTTGACAAAAATTCAGCAGCTGGGGTCCGTAAATCAGTGGCTGGCACCGGAGCCGAGGGAAGGCTTATTTTCTTCTTGGGTTTTTCAGGACCAGGCGTAAGAATTGAGGAGACTAACTCTTCCACGTAGTTTCTAGGCACGAGTCCTGTCTCTCCAGTAGACTTGCGGGCTTGCCACCAATCTGGATCATCCTTCGGCTTTTCAATGATATCTAAAACAACATCTTTGTCAAAAGAAAGTTCTTCCGGGGATTGCGAGCTGAATGGATACATAGTTCGAACTTTACATATGATCTGCTTGCTTTCCATTACATCTGTAGGATCAGCATACTCTGAAGCAGCACTAGTACTGTCAACTTCTTTCTTTTCCACATAGTTACTAGGAAACCACCCAACTTTATTTCCATTGGTATTTTCGCCTCTCCACCACCCATCGTTCTCCATTTCATATACTAAAATCTGGTCTCCTCTATTCATTTCAACCTCATCATCTCTTTGAGGCACATATTTAAATTTCGCCGCAGCTACCATTACTACTTTCGCTCCTGACTTCCCCATTAGTTTCGGAGACTGAAGATCACCTTGAGTAGAATCTGAGGACTCTGATGTCCGAGGCTTTGCTTTGTTTAACATCTTGCTTTTCAAATTATCAATTATATTCTTCTTGCCTTTAACAGAGTCTTTTCGCACTAAATAGTTTGATGGCACATACCCTTCTTCTGCGCGGTCATTCTGCACTTTCCACCATGGCTGCCTGTCATCTAAAACAACCAGCTTATCATTCTTACGTATTGTTAGCTCTCCTTCACCCTCAGCTGTGTAGTCGTATTTAGCTAATGCCACACTGACTTCAGTCTCACCCATTTATCATAGGTCCTACAAGATGAATATTAAAAAAAACATTTAAATCGAAATAAATGTATGTTGAACAGCTATATGTGCTTCTATGTGTTAAATAGCCACCATTGCATTGTATTTTAATCACAACAGTAATTCCAGGTAAAGTATAAGGAAAATGAAAAGCATCAAAAATTGTAATGAGCCATTACAACATAACATTTTAAAAATAAAGGACGTAAGCTGAGACCAGGCAAGCAACATGCAGGAGTCTCCTAACCTACTCTCTAAGAGGCCTCTCCATAATGAAAATCAGAAGATTCACACATCTTGATGACAAAACATCAGGACATACCATAGCACTACCCGAAGGCCATCACACAAGTTTATGACCCACAACCTAAAGCCTGTCTTAATGTGTGCACAATTACTCAAACAGAGCAGGAAAATGCTTAAACTTTCATCATGTGATAATGCTAAACTTGCATTGCAGGCACATAATTAAATTTAAAATTTAAAACTTGAAATCTGCAAATACTAAGGATATTTTAACCATTGACCCACTGGTTTGCTTTAAAATATAGTCACCTTCAGAAAACCATTTTCTTCAACACATATGGCATTGTATGAATGATGAAGGCATGCATATTCATAACTAATTTTGAATTGAAGAAGGCTATTTATCAACTACCTGTTTACAAATCAATTTTAAAAAAATTATTTTAATCACACTACATTACTCTTCCTGATATATACATATATATATATATATATATATATA
>QQSS02068098.1:0-17647 GCA_003687565.2 Craspedacusta sowerbii
ATCTATCTATCTAGCTATCTATCTATCTATCTATCTATCTATCTATCTATCTATCTATCTATCTATCTATCTATCTAATTATAATTATGTCGGTTTTTCTGTCTTTACGTCTATCTATCTGTGTATTGGTCTTAGCAAAAAGTCTTGAAACTTTTTAATATTTTTCCATCGAATTTAGTGAGGGCTCCACAGATATCACTAGAACTGTCCATTTTGGTCGACCATCGGCATACATGAAGGTAAGTTCAATTGGCCATCTAACTGTTGATGTTGAAATGGGTTGTTAGACTTATATTTCTTTGCTGTATTGCTCTTTTGCCTGTGCTGCCTATGGTCAAGTTGTTGTTAATGTGTTTTTTTTTTTTATTTTGTTTAGGAGACTTACACGTATGTTTTGAAGGGAGCCATCAATTTGGCATCTGCAGTATTCCCGCTCGGAACGTATGGTAAGGCTAATCGAGCTATATTTTGCTGTCGGTGGAACTTACGAACTTTTCCAAACCGGGTATTTCAGGAGTGTTTCGCTAGCATTTTTGTCTATCACGAGAGGGGTTATACTACCTTTAAGTGGCTCCTTCCTTGCTCGCGTATTGCCTTGTATTTTTATGTCTATCTAATCGCATAAGCAAACTCTCAGACAAGTGCTCACGTGCCGTTAATCCGCATAACTATTCTATGTTCTGGAAATCTGCTACGGCAGGGGGCAACTGGATCAGGATCAAGGACAGTTGTGGGCATCCATAGCAATTGTAGCGCACTGAGAGAGAGAGCATTTTCTGGTAACTAACTGAATGAGAATTGATAACAACTTGCGCGTCGGTGTGAATATTCGGCAGATCATATGATAACAGCTGATACATTGATAACAGCTAGCACATCTGTGAATATTCGGCAGACCATATGCCACAGAAGGCACCTCTCACTGTAGGGTAGTTCTGCAAATTTTAGAATGTGAAGGAAGTTGTTATGACTCAATACCATCTGCGCGAGTCTTGCTAGTGCATGTTTGTTCGGTGCGCATAGAGCTTGTGGTATACGTGACTGTTAGTTTGTCCATCCACTTCGTAGGGTCTAATGTTGACGCGCTGGCGCGACAATACATGTGGTCACAAGGTTTGAACTACAACCATGGAACAGGCCACGGCATTGGATCTTTTCTGAGTATACACGAAGGTAGCCAGTTTTTCTTTAATGTTTTAGCTCCATATTGCCTCAAGTTTCATCGATTTGCAATGAGACTCCACCCTGAGCATCTGTAGCAAGAATGCTTTGCTACTTGATATCGGGTACGCGTGACAAAGATTCAACATGTTTTCACTGGCATTTTCACTCATACATTATTTCATGCATACGTGAGATGTACGTATGTGAGATCGCCCTCGCATATGACATGTTTGCTGATTTATATAATCAAGGTCCTGGAAGAATTGCGGGTGGAAAAGTTTCAGAGCACGAAGAGTACATGAGGGAAGGTTTTGTTTTCTCTGACGGTGAGTATTATTCGCTTTGTGGATGCGTGTGTATGCGCTTGTTCGTTGTGTTAGGTGTCGTTAACGTGGTTGAGTGGAGATTTCCCGGCCGGGTTGAGATTTCGCCGCCCCAGAATAGCCTCTAGTCGCCGAGGTTTCAAAGCTCCGTTTCTTGCTTGCTACGCGATAAACATCGCGGTGATTGCCGACGATGTTGAGAACCGTGCGGGCTGCGAGTAGCCAGATGGAGGCTATGAGGAAGGAAGGGTCTTGCTCGTGATTGCTATTTGACGGTTTTCTTGCTAGGCGGTATTAGTTGCTTCATTCGCATCTTTGCAACTTTTGAGTTCGTCTTTTTTGCATGGGGTGAAACCCCCGCGTTTCATCGTGGCCCAGATTTCTTGTGCTGATCCAAGTATTGTTGGTTTCCCAGGCGTTACCGTTCGGACATGAAGGTCTTTGGGACCATCCCAGCTTTCCCAACGATCAATGTCGTTCTTTTAACCGAAAATTTTGACACGAGATTTGCGCTTTCTGTTTCACTCCACACTGTTACAATGCCAACAAGCGAGTTGAAGCGGAATTCTTGGTAGGTAGATTGATCATCGATCCCAATTAGGATAGGGTTATGGTTGTAGGGACCGATTGGGACCTGCCGTCGTTCAGCGCACTTTGGATGTTTTGTTTTCTCAGAGCCTGGCTATTATGAACCCGGAAAATTTGGCATACGACTTGAGACGGACATGTACGTCACTAAAGCGGAAACTAAGGTAGAAGTATTTGTCCGATGTGCCTTCAACAACGCGCTCACAAACCCTGTATAGACAATTGGCAAAATGTGCGGGCTGTAGCTTTATCCAGTTTATGATTTTTTTTTTTCTTTCGGATCTCGTGTTTGTATCTCTTCTTTGTACATACAGTATTAATTTTAAGACCGGAGGTGTATATTTTTAGTCTGGTCCACCCTTGCGGTTTTTTGTTGTTGTTGTTGTTCTTGTTGTTTTTTAATTTTCTGCTCGTGATGCTCTGCTACGAGATTTCAACGTGTTTTTCCATGACCTTGCTATTTAGTACCACTTCGGAACGAAGCCCTACTTAAAATTCGAAATGTTGACCTTGGTAAGCTGCTGTGATTCGAAGCGAGCGCCTTTTCTGTTATTTTGTTCGATTGTCAGTAGATTACTGCTGTCTTAGATATTACTAGACACTGTCATTACCAAGCGCTGCGTGACTTAATTAGTGTGCGTTTGTAGTAGGTTAAAATTGTTTTCTCCATAACGACAAAACTTAAATATATAGCTGATTCAAAATCTAAACAACTCTTTTAAGACGAGGAAATATTTCGAATGTAATTGTAATTTTGATGTTTTATTCAAGTACATAAATTGTAATGCGAAGGTATGGAATTACCGTGGTCTTGATTTAAAAAAAAAATTTGCAATAAGTCAGCTAAGATTGCTTGCTCATGCTTAGATTCATACTTCGCCCTTCATCCGAGTCCGTTAAAACCAGATGATCGGTCTAGAATAAGCTTTGGTGCTGAAATGCTGTAGGCATCTGTTGGTGAGAACTTCCGCGGCCCGTGTGCAAGCCTGATACGATGAACTGCCTATCGCTACCATGTTTGCGTCATGTTATGGTACCTTAATTCTATCGCTGAAGGACGTTACAACGAAAGAAGATAAAATGTGCCCATGATCTGGAAAGCTTCGTGCTTCCATCGCTGCTGCAGAACTCAACTTTCTCCTCGTGTACAATTGACAGAACGTCGGAAGGGTTGCTTGCATATTAAATTACGACCTTGTGACGGGGAAAATAGGCTCCGCACAACGATGGCTTTTTTTTTTTTTGTTGTTGTTGTGGACTTCAAGACCTCCAGCACGAATTTAGTGTCATGTAAAAGTTAAAGGTTTGTGTTTAATCTTTCTGGTTGATTGTATAGGTGCTGTTATTTGTTTGTTGATTTTTCTTTTCGGCTTCATTGTTTCTTTATCTGAACATCATCTTAGCGCTGGCCGCGGATTCCGAGGCGTTTCTATGCTGTTACAAATGCTTTTGTAGAGATGATGCTTTTTGTTTAGGTTCCATTTGACAAGAAGCTTATAAATTATGACATGTTGACTCCCGGAGAGGTATGATCTTTTGCGCACTTTTGCTTAAGTCTCATTGCAAATATATGTAGATGTCATTTTGTAGATGAGATTTGCAATTCGGTCTTCAAGACCCATATTGAATATTTTGCTGGATCAGGTTAATCGCGGATCGGCGTTACCTCGTTTATATTTACTTAAGGAGTGGCGTGATTTTATTCGTTGCCCCACAACGGAACTAAGATCTCGATTTTGACAAAAGTAACAGTCGTTAGGAGATATCTCCTCTATGGTTCGTAGTTTGTTTCGATTAGTCGAGGTTATTCGCTTCGAATGGTACGTTAATCTCGTGTGCAGATCGACTGGCTGAACAGTTACAACCAGAAAATCCGCGACGTTGTCGGTCCCGAGTTACTCCGCCAGCAAAGACACAATGTGCACAAGTACATGATGGATCTAACGGAGAAGATATCATTCGGCTCCCATTGCTCGACTGCTTCTCCGCTTCGCTTGGATTGGGCAAATTTTATGTCGATCTTGTTTGCCATGCTGGGTGTGACGGTGTTTTTCTAGTTAGGTCTGAAGTACCTTATGCATCTGGCCGTTTTTTAATGTGGATCTTGTAACTGTGAGAAAACTGCTCTGTAGATTTGCTTACATGCTACCTAACGTGGCCGTTTTTTAATGTGGATCTTGTAGCTGTGAGAAAGCTTATCTGTAGATTTGCTTATATGTTATCTAACGTCGAGAAAACTGCTCTGGAGTTATGAAGTAACTTAGAGAAAGCTGCTCTCCAGTATCACTTGCTCTTTGCATAACATTGAGAAAGCTGCTCTACTTACTAAAACGTATCGTCAAGAAAAGCTGTTCTGTAACAGCAGCTTCTCTTGCCTTCAACATAACGTTGTGAAAGCTACGCTGGAGTCTCGCTTAAAACGTAACGTCCCGAATGGTGCTCCGCAACGCCCGTTTTGCTTACTTTAGTTTTCTTTGGGCTCGTTCATCCATGTGCCCGTTTATTTTAGGTTTGTAAGCGCACAGTGTATTTACTTAAATGCTACGCCGGCTCGTTCTAAGGCGAGTAAAACTTTCATTTTGTTAAGGAACTCACGTCTTTCAAGGAGTTGAATTAAGAAGATTAATTTTATATTTTATATGGCTGTTGAAAGCAAGGTCGTAAACGAGAATATTGCTTTTATAATAGTATCACATGAGGGGCATGGAAGGGAAGGGCATGGAATATAATTGTTGGGTCGCAGTTTACTGACTTGCTCTAGAAATTGTAAAATTAGATTCGTTAGGTCCCTTTTACCTATTAGACCTGGTAAGTAGTTGTTTCAGTTCACTTGTGATTATGCTTCGATGAGCAAGACGATTTTAATGCATTTTATCTGAATGTAACTATAGACGAGTCAAGCGCATTTGGGGTGTTAAGTTGAAGTGACTTGAATGGTTTTGAGCGAGATTTATTTTACAAGCTGATACCTAATTTGCCCGAATTTTGCGTTACCGAATTTTAACGTTTTTAGATGTGAATAGTTATTCACCGTGTTAGGATTGTAGTTTCATACGTAAACGCTATAATCCGGTTTTTTAGTGTTTCGCCAAGCGATTTGAATTTAATTGTTTGTAGAATTTTATCAAGAAGATGTTTATTATATTTTTTGAGAATTCCTTGAAATTATTATACGCCCGTGTACTCCGATGTTTTTTATTCCAGAGATTTAACATTTTGTTACCAGTACTGAGTGGGCGTGAAGTTTATATAACCAGACTTTGACCAGAGATATCGGACGTAACAGTAATCTAGACGCTGTACGACTTATCGATTGCGTTGTTCGGATGGCCTATGAGGCGGCGTTTTGGAAGTCCGGAGAATGCCCGAACATTTGGAATTGACAGTCTGCCAATGCGTTATTTCGCAAGTTGTGGTCAGTTCAAACGTCGCACTTCTGCCGCGTCGAATTAAATGAATTTTAGTGAATTTTAGTTCGTCGCGGCAGAAATGCGACGTTTGAACCAGCTCTTAATTACGTGCGGCAATTGTCTTCAGCTCGGCAAGCTCTGCCGAGCTTCAGTCGAATTTTGTGTAATTGCATTCGACGCGGCAGAAGTGCGACGTTTGAGCCAAGCATTATAAGACTTTGATTTTATAATTCGTAGAGGATGGAATGTTGGAAATGTTATATGACCTAATCATAAATACGTTAATGTCGTATCAGTGGAATGGAGTAGTTTAGAAAACATAATTGCAATCTGAACCAACTCTTTTGACGTGGTATTATGACGTGAAGTAGACAGCTAAATTTTAAAATTCATGTTCGTTATATGTATCCCTGAAGTCTAAAAGACCGAGCTAGTCCTCTTTCGACCAAAACACACGCTTTGTTACTCCAGACTAACAGTTAAGATGAGAGGATGTAAACTTTTTCTTTCAAACAAAGTAAAATATCTGGGAGTCACCTCTGATCCTCACCTTAAATGGCACTTTTCATATTATCGAGCTCGAGAAAAAACTTTTAAGCGGTATTGGTGTGAAAGAGAAGATCAGCAAAATTAAGTACGGCGAGCGATCTCTGGGACTTCGTGGTCCAAATATCCTAAAGCATATCGTCGATGCTCAAATGAATTTGAATGACAGCAAGTTGCAGTTCCAAGGACAACTTCAGGCATTGTATCTTGCTACTTATTAGCTGGGCGTGTCTTTGTTTTACTGACGTGAAGCCTATCAATTAACCATAAGCTTTTAATAAAAACATTGCGTCTGCTTGACTTACATTGGCAATTATGTACGAACCTTTTTGTAGTAATATTTTTAGATTTAGTCTTGGCTTATAAATTACTATACGTACTTCAGACGAAGTACGCGGAGGTCTCTTCACTTCCGATTAGCTCTTGCTATGAAGAGTCCTCCTTCCTATTAAGACAATCATTCTGTAAATCTATCTGCATGCGTTTTCTTCGCACTTCTACTTGTGTAAATAAATTCTTGTTGTTGTTCCACGGTCGGTGGCCTGGTCTACAAAGAGCACCAGATAAAGCCGACTCGACTACAGATGCGCGCAATTAGAACGACCTCGTTAGCGGACTTGCAGGAGCCCATCTCCCCACAACGTGAAGCTACCATTCACTCCTCAACCCGTGATTGATCATGATGACCTGCCGCCAAGGTCAATATGGCTGCGGTGGCACAACAGCATACTTAAAATGAATGGTCTTCGAATAATTTTTACTTCATAGAAAATTTCAATTGCTCGCGAGCTTGTTCAGGAAAGGATTAAGGTTAGAGTAAGTGTTGTACATGAGTAAGGACCGGCTTTGCCGAGGGCTAGTGTTCTTCGCGGCGTGGGACGTAACGGCCGTATTGTCGACGACCGGGGGCCGAATGGGCTGTCGACAAATGCCCAGAAGTTCATCGTTTTTGTAGCAGAGCGGCGGACGTTGTAAATTAATATTATCGTAAAAATTTTATATAAGAGGAGTTGGGAATTTTTGTGAGATTAGAGAAGCCAAGAGAACGTCTGAGGAGTAGTTCTCTTTCGACGTCGGGAAAAAAGACGCTCTATCCCGAAAAAGAGGAAGGAGAGTCAGATCAAGTCTTGCTTGTTCTGCATTAGGCACCCGTTGTGGATCTAGGCTTTGTAGTTGGGACTTGGGACGACCAATCTTTTAGACAGGCCGTGGGTGATATTTCCTGGGGATAGTGACGTTCGCGACCGTAAGGATTAGTACTATAGAGTTTCGGTTTGGGTTTCATCAGGAACGACTGCAGACGGGTCGCCATCTTGTAAGCATAACTGCCGCGAGATTACGCCACATCAAACCCATTGCTCCATAAACTTTTCTAGCAATTCTGAAGTTCGAGGACGCTCTTAGTGGGAAAACGATAAGCTCCCATCAGACTTCCGTACCTACTTTACTTGCAATGCAACTGGACGAACTACTAGACTAGCTGCAGCGCGGCACACAACTATTCCATATAAAAACGGAAAAACTTTGGGATTACCTGCATGACGCTTTAGGTTGCTCTGCTGCATAACCGAATATTAAGTTACTTACTTCTGGGATACTGTCCGCTTGGTTATTTTTACCTACATGATCTTCTGAGTCTTCTGAGTCTTCAGAGTCTTCTGCTGGGCAAACGAATCTTTGGCATACTTTGCCGAGGAGGAAGAGTTTTAATATTAGGTAATACAACTTGAACGGTCAAGAAAATACTACTTCCACGGCGCTAACAAAAGTTTGTTATTCATCACTATTCACCAAAGTTGTTCAAAACATAAGCAGACATACGGAGGCAAAAAAGAATGAAGACTATGTAATCTGCATCTTCATTACATAAAAAAAACGCAAAAATTAAATGGCAAGTCACACCAGCCTTCAAAAATGTCATTAAGTCAAACAGACGAACACAAGCAACAGGAACACAAGCAACAGGCAATCGCACTTTAGGAAAATAGAGGCGACTCTTATGAGACCATAGGACAACGCAAGAAATACGTACAGCAATATCATAGTTAGACTGAAAACCAATATAAACCACTATAAAGCCGAAAAAACACTGACTGCTATTAAAGCGTGATTGGATCAACAAGTAGATGCTGCTACAGGAGACCTTCAAGTTGCATAGGCAGAACCTATGAATTTAACGCAAGCTTTTCCTCCCATTCATACAAAAAGGGATATTAAATCTCTCACTTCATGGGTTATCAAATGCGCACACAATAATAAAGATTCAGGCATAGGTATGTTATACATTTCTGTTACTTTAGCCTCCTTCAGACTATGTACTTCTGTAAACACTTAACAAAGCAAGATTTCTACCTCACCGAAGCTTACATAGGACAACTTCTTAGAATTAACGAATGTGAGAAAACAAATTTAGTTCAGACCTGGTCTCCTTCAGTGCATTGCTTTTACTAAAAACATTCCAAAAGCGTAACGTTTCATCACCAGCACCAGTTACTATTGACTCACCATCGGGAGACGTTGATAAGTATAGCACCCTGTAAGTATGACCAGTCAGCTTGGCCACTTGAGTCAAGCTAGGATACTTCCACACTAATATCTGATTTTGTGAGTAGCCATGTGTGCTAACCAGCTCATTTGAATGTTTCGACCATGCCAAATTGCAAACCTGAGATCCAGTGTCAATGCAGTTGATCGGTTGTCCATTTAATGTATTCCAGAAGCGAATAGTTTTGTCAACAGTTCCTCCACCAGAAGCTAACAAACCATGCTGATGAGGTGACCAGGCTATAGCTTTCACTGCAGCGGTGTGATCTTCATATTGCAGGAACGGTGACGAATTCGACAAGTTCCACACAAGCAGCTTATTGTCATTGCCACCCGATGCCAACAACTGTTTATCTGGAGACCACTTCAATCCGCAAACTTCTTGACGATGACCTATAAGTTTTCTTTCTGAAGATGTTGGGCATCTCACATCTCGCTGAATAATTAGCCTGTCTCGACTGCCGGAACAAATAAGATCAGCATTCCATGCAAGAGAGCCCACTCTTTGAGCATGACCTTGAAATGCTGACACGCGTTTTGACACCCCAGCGTCCCATAATTGAACAAATCCTTTGTGCGTGCCAATAGCAAGTTGATTTCCCCTTTCCGTCCAAGCAACGGATGTTACAAGGTCCCCTTCAGAAGATAAGTCGCACAGCTTTGTTACTTGGCATGTATAAGCACTCCAGAGGTAAACACATGAACTGAGGCCAACACTAAGCAAATTCAGTGAAGACCAGTCCACTAAATTCAGATAAAAATCATCTTGCAGATCTGGAGCATCCAAGACTTTGAAAGGAACTTTGGATATTTTTCGAATTGTCTTCTTAGGAGATCTGAGCAGCTGATAACTATTAGATCCCACGGGTGAGATAGCATAAGGACTCACAGAATCTAAATCTCCAGACAACTTTCGCTTTATAGTTGTTCGACCACCCCTAAACAGAGACTGCTTGTGCTTTGGTGTTGACAAAGGTTGGCGATCACTTGGATGGTCAGAAAAGTTTTCAATTTCATCTCTGATAAGCTCATTATGAAGCAAAGATGGGAACAGCATTGACTCTTGGCCTTCCGTGGATGGGATTTGCTCCTTAGTAGCTGGCAAGTTTACTAATGATGGATCTAAATTCTCACTAGGAGGCGTTGAGAGAAATCCTCTGCCAAGATTTATGCAAACCCTACTCGGGATAAATCTGTCAAGATCCTGTATCTTCTTCCCAGGAGATGATAAACTTCCTGGACTATCATTTCTGTAAGGCGATGAGCAAGGGCTACTTTTAGTAGGAGTTTTGGGACCACTCAGTTGACGAAGCAAACGTGACTCATAGGCAGGGTCCATTCAAACTAAGGAAGGGCAACAATCATAAACGTAATAAAACACTTTGACAGCGACTGCACAACCTAGCATATCCACACATGAATCAATGTGATAAAAAGCTTAAATTAATAGACGTTATTATATAAGGGAATTGTTCCGCTACTCGAATACATGGTGATCAAACATGCTAAATTAGCATAGGTAAATCTACCAGTTGCAGCCTATTACTTGTGCCAGAGCAACATTCAAGTTTATGCATGCACAGATCAGTAGATAGCCCTGGTAAGTGGAAGACATCTAAATAGAAAGTCAGGGTCGTATTTACTTTGCTATCCAACCAAAAGCATTTCTACCGTTGCCGTTTTACATGGGCTATGAAGCTTCACTGGGAGTTCATATACATCATTACTAACGCCCATAATCTTGACCAGACTTTCTTCCCATAATTCAAATGAATAAGCAATTTGCATGAATTTATCCAAAACCCGTGTGCACAGGTGTCTACATCGGTAATGTGCATCTCGTTACAATCGTGATGCCTTTTGCGGAAAAAAAAGACTAAAATTTGATTGCCAACCGATTCCTAAATCCTAGTACTTCGCATGAAACCTATATTCACAGTCTAAAAAACTTAAAATTTCTCACAATACAATAACTTACTTTGAAATATAATCTTCTTTTCTTGAGTTAAGATTTCATACTAACGCAAGCCCCTACAAATACAGAAATTTGGGCGCCATTAAACCGCTGAGATGCAGCATAACAAAAAAAAAAAAATATCCCATGCTTACGCTATGTAGCTTACCACTTATCGTTTGTAGGCGAGCATAGATCTGGGTGTCTTTAAACAGAATAAAACGAGGTTAGGGTTCCGGCTTGGAGTGTAGCTGAGGGCTATTAGCATTGCTTCCTGAATAGAATCCAATAAGCCTTTCGCATGATACATGATGTGGGTGTATGCAACATTGCACGTACAAGACTTTAGGAAATAAGTGCAAGTGTAATTAAAATCGACCTGTTCAGGTTGGCTATGTTAAATTGAAACAGTGAGTCTATCGCATATATTTAAGTCCTCAAGCAACCATCGCCTACATATCATGTACATGGTATGACTTCATGGACCAATTGTGAAAGATGGGAGAATTGAAGGCGGCAATTAGATGATTATACAATTACTTAATTATGCTCAGTTTGCTAATTGGCAGTCAAAGGTTGGATTTAATGTTTTGCATTGTTCTCAGTTAAGATGCATGCCATTTAAAAAAAAAACTATGCCTTCTTTTTAAAAATGGAATTGGTAGCTTTTACTGATAAAATAAAGGAAATAGGAAGGTGTTGGAATCATTCAAAAAAGATTTTGGATTTGGTTTACACATCTCTACTGCCAGATCTAATATATATTTTGTCTGATGTCCTTTTTTCTTATAAGTTACGATGCCTGTTACGTTTTCCTTGACAATAGATAGAAAAATGTGCTTATATTAATTTATTTATATTATAATGTATGTTATTGTTGTATGTTCTTTGCATGCATTGGTTGGTATGTTTGTAGGCCATTGTATTAAGCATTGTTTAATTTGGTGGAATGCCAGTAGAATTACCTCGTATAATTAGCTTGATTGAAGTTACCTGACGTGGAAAAATAAATTACAAAATAATAAAAATAAAATAAAATTTTGCACTGTGTCATACACCACCATAAATGACAGTTAGATTTTGGCTGCTGTTTTTTCATAGTGAGTAGTAGCAATAGGTTACGTTGTAGGCAATGATTCGGTCAGTGATGGCACAAGAAATTAAGTTCTATCAATATTTTTCCAATACATTCGTAGGTACCAATCTTTCAGAACAAGCCTAATTCACAAGGTGGCAGTATAAGATATTTTCAGATAAGTATAAATGCTTTTCAGATAAGGATTCATGCTTTTCAGGTAAGGATTAATGCTAAAAGCTTTGGTGTATTTTACAAATTGGTTAGCAATCCTACGAAGTATGTATGCTACAAGGTGGCAGTATAAGATATTTTCAGATAAGTATAAATGCTTTTCAGATAAGGATTCATGCTTTTCAGGTAAGGATTAAAGCTAAAAGCTTTGGTGTATTTTACAAATTGGTTAGCAATCCTACGAAGTATGTATGCTGGTCTCTTGCATATGTGTTATAACATATGCTTGAAATGATTTATGTGAAACGTGTTTATATTAGATAGAAGACAACACATGTAATATGTATTTGGTGTATTCCTGTAAATGTAATTAATGCATGCATGATGAATTTACAAGTGGGTAGATCAGTACATGCTCACGCTAATGGTTCATTGCTGTTAGATTCTAAGGCCTGCTCATTGAACTTAAAACAAGACTTCAGTGCTTTAGTTCTAGTATGGCAGCTAGTAATGCAAAGCCTAGTCGGCCTGCCCCACCACCACCTTCTAGACCTGGTAAGTGAATATTCTAGAATCACACTCTTGGCTGTTGTGTTTTCTTTTTTTTTTTGTCATTGTTGTTGTGAAGCAATCATTTTAATACGTCTTCTTTAGTCTTTGAAAATATGATTTTATTTTATTCACGATTTACACTGTCATGTTGTGGCAAAGTTTCTGACACTAAAACATTTAATCAAATTAAGATTTTTTTGCTACTCTTTATCTTGTTTTATTGGTTTAGGTCATGTGCAAGTTGTGAAGGCCCTCTACCCATACGTGGCACAGCGTGTATGACCTGTCAGGCATTTTAAAGTTTTGTTGTGCCATACTTTTGGTCCGCGAATATTTGAATATTTGTGTTGCGGTTACATGGTATGAGAAAGGTCCATGTGTGTATCATAATCTCAGCACGATCTCATAGCTTTGCTAACGATCAAGGTTTCCTTCAAAATTTGAAAATTGGCATTCTGAAAGGAGTATGGTATGCCAAGGACAAATCCGTTTTAAGTTATTAATCACAGTTAGATGTGTAGGTTCATTTCATTTATAAGGTTCGGCTTTTTTGTTTTTTAGAGGTACATCTTGCCTATAGCAACTGGGTGTACTTTTATCAAGCTTTGGTTTTTCAGGGTGATGAACTGAGTTTTGAAGAAGGTGACATGTTGTACATTATAGACAAGGTAATTTTTTATATGATACAAGTCTGAATTATGAAGAAACTGGAAGCTGTTTTTGGAACAGTCATTTTCATTTCTTTTGTGGAAACGTTCACAATCGTAAGCAAAGAAAGCTAGAGTTGGGATGTGAGCCGGGGTTGTACCTTTTGTAGTAGATATGTTGACTGCTCACTCATATTCTCATAAAGCTAAAAATATTTCTTGTGTACCTATGCCCTTGGTTTTGGCGATATAAGAGAATGCTACATCAAAACCATTTTCTCCTTTTCATCCATCTGCATCTCTTCCCAAGATTTTTTAATCAATCACATTCATTGTACACTCTGCTTAACAGAATCAATTCAATCTTCCCTCACACGCCCTATCACATGCACCAATGCCCAACCTGTATCATTGTTCCATGCTTCCTATTTGTCTTACGTGTTAGGCTACATATCTTCTAGACCATCATGTCTGCCTTCCCAACTGTGCATATCCTCCACCTTTATAGCCCTGTCATTTTAAGACACTGTGAATGTGTCTTATTGTTTTTTTATTTTACCTCTAGTGTTCGTTCTGTTAAAATTTGGGAATTCTTCCAAAAAGTGGCCCAAACAGCCAGCACCCAAACTTATCATGCCGCCACTACATATACCCCCACATTAGACCTTCCCAAGAAAGATGTAATTTTCAAATCAATTTGTTGCATATTAAGTGTGCCCATTGCTCACAACAAGCCTTTCACGTCATTGAGTCTCCATAAAGTCTCTTTCTTACACATGACAATTTAACATTGGCATGTTACATCACATTCAATTTACTATCAGCTTTCTTTATCTTTCAAACTTTCTGATGGTAAATCATCTGCTTATAGCAACTCACACCATAACATAAGAATCTTTTTGAGCGAGGCTCCAAAAGAATTTTAAGTAGCAGGGGCTGAACAAGAAACCCTGATGAACACCTTATTAATTCCAAACTAACCATTTCTCCCTTGTTTTTCCTTGTTGCTCTTTTCACACCATGCATAAGCCATACATGTTACTTAAGCTTCTTATGGCTTAGCTGACTACCTTTTTTGGAACACCGTGGAATTTGTCATAAGGTCGAGTCCCGGTGCCTTACTTGTGTCTTGAAAACATTCCTTGAGTGCCTAAGTAGTTCTGATATTTTTGTATGTTAACTGTTTCCTGTTGCCTTGTCCGATGTATCCAAAGCACTTTTCCTGTTTTGGTTTGATATATTGTTAAATCGCAAAACTTTTCCTTTTGTCTGTTTAAAAGTATTTGTCACGGACGTTTTTGACATGTTTATCCAAAGTGTGTAGGATCCTCTCTGAGTCATTACTTAATACGCATGTCATTTCGTAGCCCTTGCTTGTCATATGGGATTGTGTATCATCCATTCAAGGGGCATGCAATGTTTGGAGGCTTTGCGAAATCATTTTGCAAACCATGTTAGTGATAACTAAAAAAGCCATTACCACGCAAGCAACAATCGCCAGGGTATATCGAATTTGCCAACCTAAGATCCGATCATTTGTTCTATTGGATTGGGAACCTGGAAACTCTTGATTTAGCTTGAGAATTTTGCATGCAGTGTTGTAATTCTCTTTTATCTACCGTGTCCTATAGCAATTATCATGTCGCTGCAGTTGAAGTCTGTGTTTTAATCTTTTAGACTAACGGAAGTGGTTGGTGGACAGCACGAGTTGGTAATCTGACTGGACTTATTCCTAGTAATTATGGTATGTTTTCTTTTTTACTCATATGGTTTTTGTTATGCGATGTTCTATGGTACTTTCAAGTAGCTAAACGAGTGTATATCTCGCTTTCTATATATATATATATATATATATATATATAGATATAAATATTTTTGACTTGAGTGGGCATTGTAAGAACCTGATTTTCATGATGGTATTATGTTCTTGCAGTCGAAGATAGCACAGAAGCCGTCGATAACCCACTTCACGAGGCTGCAAAGCGTGGTAAGTTGAATGATTTGCAGTTCCTCTCTCTGTTAAGGATCTTATGAGCCTGCTTGGCTGCTTTCGTCCTTGTTGAATTATGAGGTTGCTGACATGCAGGCCTTTTCTTACGAAGCGTAGTTGCTAACTCAGTTCTTGATTTCTGCATTGAAGCTTTTGCTGCTATGTGTTTTAAGAAGGTGGCAGCTCTAGTGGATAAATGTACCAGCGATAATGAGCCGATTTTGATAAGCCTTCTGTCCTGGGCAGGTCTTTCTAATTCTAAAAACAACGAGTATTTTTTATGATCTGTGGAGTGTGTGGTCTGTGCAGTAGATCTATGGTCTGTGGAATGCATCTTTATGGTCTGTGCAGTGCATCTTTATAGTCTGTGGAGAACGACGCAATGTGTAGTCCTTTATGTATAGTACTATGTCAATTTTGATATAGCTTCCCTTTTCTCTTTCTTTAAGTTAGAGCTAATTTTTAGTTTTAGTTTATGTTTTTTTATAATGCAGTTCATGCATTATGCGAGTTTAAAATTGGCATCTTTTTTTTAATTTGTAGGAAATGTTTCATTTTTACAAGATTGTCTTACTAACAAGGTTAGTTATTGTTTTCTTTTTTCTTTCCCGCCTATTTTTCTGGGCACTGGCAATGGTTTCGTGCTTTATTACTCTTATTAAGTCACGGCGCAAATTCATCCTAATTCGCTTTAAAGGAGTTTTCTAGGATATTTTTCATTGTACAGCATGTTATGCTCATGTGGCTATGGCGTTTGCCCGTATTTTAAAATGTAAGTGGATCTGTTTTAAACGTGGATCTATAGCTACTTGTTGGTTTGTTTTTTCGTGTCTTATAGCTCTCTGTGAATGGTTTGGATAAGTCCGGCTCAACACCCTTACATTGGGCCGCATCTGGCGGCCACATGGGTAGGTTGCAGAATCATGCCTAATCGTGGTGCTTAGTGGGGGGATGACATGTCAATGTTGCGGAGCGAGGCTCATTGCTTTGGAGTTTGTTTATGCTCAATCCTTGTTAGCGCCTTTTGACTAGGCTTTACGAGCAACGTATAACCCTGTGTAAGAATTGTATTTGGTACCGCATTATTGCTTTGTCCTCCAGATGATAATGACCTTGTGTGTATTTCAGAGTGCGCCGTGCTGTTGTTGCAAGTTCCAGGAGTTAGTCTGGATGTGCAGGTAAGGTCAAATGCGCTTTTTAATTCTTAGCTGATGAAAGCGCATTACTTCTTGCTGTAATTATATTATAATTATCTTTTTACGCTTGGAGTAAAGAACTCCTAACATGCAATTTTTTAGTTTTTTAGGGCAAAATCATGATTTTCGGGTTTTATTTCCGTGTCTTTATAATAAAACTAAGTTAATGAAACATCTGTTTCTCACGCAGCTAGGTTATAGAGGCTGGTAAGTGTTTACTGGCTGCATGCGCTTGATTGACGTAGATTCTTGCAATGTCTCAGCATGCTTTAGATTCGTATTCACAATTATCATAAGTCTGCTTTCACAGACCTGTCTGTTTTGGGACGTAAAGATGTATTCTCGGCTGTTATTTATCGCTGCTCTACTTCTCGCGGTTGTTGGGTTTAGTGGCATGTAAAGAGGTTGTTTAGGTTAGCTTGGTAGTTTGTAAATTACATAGTGTTATGAAGCATCATTTTGCGAACGACTTAGTAGCGTCAATAAGAAGCGGTATTATAGCGATATCATATTTTCTTGATTTGGAGGAAGTTTCCTGGCGAAGCAGAATAGTGATGTGATCTGATAGCTGTCGACTGCGCACGGGGTATTACGTAAGTCGCTGAGAGGGCGACTGATGATTCTGATTACTGTCATCTATACTGATTCATACGCCTGATGAGAAAGTTCTCTGTGAAATTCGAGTTCCCAGTTATTCTTCATACCATGAGCCTGCGCATGTTTTGGCAGTCTTATGTAAAGCTTAACTCTGGTCTTGCTACAGAGTGCTGTGTGGAGTCACCCCTTCGCAACGTTTGCATTGTTGTGGCCAGACATTGGCTTAGCAAGTATTATTCGTTTCAGACTGACCTCAGCAACGTTTATTCCAGCCTGGCAGACTTCAGCGAGTTATTTTACTAGCCTCCTAGCAAGTTCGTAACGTTTTACTTGCCGTGTGAAAGTAATTTAGTAAATGTTTGATTATCTGTTTCAGAATAAACTTGGAGACACTCCTCTTCACAACGCTGCTTGGAAAGGTTATCCTGACATAGTTCAAGCGTTGTTGGAACATGGTATTGCCCGCGAAATTTTATCTGTTGTTAGCTTCAGATAGTATGTTGCGAGTAATTAAACCTAGCACCTATGATCCCCATCGACATATATTTCTTGCACTTTTTAGTTGTATAATTATTGTTGAAATGACTGTTTAGTAATATGCGTATGTTTTCTGTTTTCTAAAGGCTCGTATTTCTTATTTCTTATTTGGTGTATCTCTTTGCTTTGCCTTTTTCATACTGCCACCACCGGTCATTTAATGCAGCCTGAGTTTCTGCAGAGCGTCGCAATTGCATTCGTTTCAATGCGTTTGGTTGTTACCAGAGAATAGTTTTACACCATGTATGTATACATACATACATGATGTATGTATTGCATGTATGTATGTATGTATGTATGTATGTATGTATGTATGTATGTATGTATGTATGTATGTATGTATGTATGTA
>QQSS02068209.1:0-17645 GCA_003687565.2 Craspedacusta sowerbii
TATATATATATATATTGAAAGCGCTTTCCAATGTTTACTTTTCAGGTGTATGTGGGTTTGGACGTAATCACCAACAAAGTGTCAGCAGCGGAACGACTTTGTGTTCGACACCATATGATTGATGTAGTTTCGCCCAGGGAATGCTTCAGCGTTCTAAAGTTTCGCGATCGGGCTTTAGGAATTATTGACAAGCTTATCACGGAAGAAAAGATGCCGGTTGTGGTTGGAGGGACGAACTACTATGTTGAAGCTTTGCTGTGGGACTTCTTGATAGCTAATAGTGACAAACTCGGCACTTCAGCTGTTGGTCTGTTGAGTCTTTGTTATATTGATCAGCTAAGAAGCGGTGTTGTAAACATTCTTATGCAATCATGTCCCTTTGTTTGCAAATTTTCTTCGTATAATTAAATTTAGATAGGAATTTTTACTATGTAGGTTTGCAAGAGAGAAAGGCAATGGAATTTCGGAAAAGATCGTGCTCGCAATCAACAGGCTCGCTTTCAGATGAAGCAGAAAGCTCACCGTCATGCAAAATGGCCAATCTAGATTCTGGTCTAGGCCCTCCTCACGCGCCGATCATCCATCGAGCAAGTCATTCCTCGTCTGGTGCAAGTAACGAAAAATTTGTTAATAGTTTTGAGATGAACCGACTGGAAGACGAAAAGATCGTCGATTATAAGGAATTATTTTTGGATGCAGAAGACTCACGACCTACTGAATGCCCTCCATCACGTGGCCTGTTTGAGGAGTTGCTCGCTGTGGATCCCGTGCGAGCAAGTCAACTTCATCCTAACGATGTGCGTAAGATATCGCGCAGTTTGCAGGTGTTCAAAACGTGCGGCCGGCGGCACAGCGACCTACTCGTTGAGCAAAAGCAGAAGCAGGGATCGTCGCGTCTAGGTATGCTTTTTAAAAATAGAGCTTTGATGCTCGGCGTTTCGCTGCAGCTGCTATCAGTTCATTCTATTTCTAATATGGAAATGTCTCGAAAGCTCTCTTAATGAATAGAATCCTCTTTTTCCCTGGCGGTATCCCTCTTTTTCCCTAGCGTATCCCTAGTATCATACGTTTTTTAAAAAAATTTTCGCGTTGGGTAGTTTGCACTAGTTAAATTTGGTGAAGGCGTTCTTGCGGATTCCGTGAGTGGACTCTCCTGTTCTTCCAGGTATCTCCCGTTATTCGGTTTACCTCCCGGCTGACGTTACATTCCAGTTGGTTAGTTTCCCATGCGTGATCACTGTGCTTGTAGAGATTCTGTGGTACCCACCTCTTAAATTCCTCTAGATCTTTGGTCTGCATGAGACGGAACTGTCTTGCCGGTAGCTCTGACCTATCAATCGCATGTACGCGCATGTTAATGCAGCGGTGGTCGTTAGTCACGTTCTGATGTTAGGCAAACTGCTGGTAAATCATGGCGGTATGCCATCCCGCTTAACCTGGTAACCGATTTCCTTTTAGCTGGTCCTCTCAGGTTCGAAAACGCTTTGATATTTTGGTTAACATGTCAGCAGGATGAATTGGATAAGCGCATTTTAGCTAGAAGCGAAGACATGATTAACAGGGGTCTCGCTCAAGAAATAGACGATTTTCACAAAAATATTCTAACCCATCCTGATGGCCATACTGAATCTAGCAGTCGCTATGTAGATGGAGTCGCCCAGGCCATCGGATTGAAGGAATTTGACAGCTACTTGAAGTCGGCAGGGCAGGACGAGGAGAGCCGCAAGAAGCTCTTGGTTAAAGGTTTGGATGCCCTTAGGCGTGTGACTATCAAGTACTCGAAGAAGCAAGTTTCTTGGATTCGAAATAGATTCTTAGGAAGGTCGGAGAAAGAAGCACCTCCTGTGTACGAATTGGACACATCTGATCTTCAAAGTTGGGATTCAAACGTGCTTCAAAAAGCCTTGCACATCACGCAGTGCTTCCTCGCCGGTTCGCAAAGCGGACACGAACCCTTGGCTAGGCTAACCACGCGGGAGGCTCTTGACGTGCATGCCAAGTTTGTGTGTGACACTTGCAAAGGTCGAATAATTATTGGTGACGCATCCTGGAAAGCACATTTAAAGTCGAAGAAGCATAAGAAGGCCGCGAGCAGCTCCTGCAAGCAAGGAACGTCTGCAGTGGCTCGTTACTTAAAATGAGATTTTGAAAATATGGTTCTCGTTTGTCTAAGATGGGTTTCCCTCGATCACTTCCTGTTGATTTTTACATTGCTTGGGGATTTTTGTTTCCGTTTGTTTATCGTACACCCGCTGAGCTGTAGGATGTCAAATGAGCTGCGGTTGGCGGAATCTATTGCGCCAAGCAGTGACAATTGGTAAGGTTACTATCATATCCAGAAAGATTTGTACATGCTATTCTCTCCATTTTATTAGAACGTTTGTCGCTGCCATGTCAGTTTTAGCAACTTGGTAATTGAAGTGGCAGTTACTTCTGCTGCTACTTTGGCTGCGACTCAACGCGTGTTGCTTTGGGTTTCGCGCTCTTGTGAGGTTTTCCTCTGGCTTAGGGACTCGTTAAAAGAAACGCAAAATCGATTTAATCACTTCAATGAATCTGAGTTTTTTATTTGACATGTGATCGTTGCTGGTACCCTATTAAGAATCATGGTCTGCAATAGAAATTTCCAGGCCTAAACGTCAAACCAAAGTCACTTCAACGATTGTATTAAGTCCATGACAATCGAGTTGCGGCATGGCCATTCGTGGACACATGTACCGACCCGCTGTAGTCTATAGTAGCACAAATCAAACGCCATGAACCTGATTTGTATCCCCTTGACGCCGATGGTCGACCCAAGCAATTCTGGCATGTCCTGTCAGAACATGTAGCTATTTAAATAAGGAATGATTTAGGACTTACACGGTAACTTAACGGAACTACTAGGATGCGACGGATGTAAATAGGATTTTGCGTTACGATAAAATAGACCTTAGCAGCTGTTCTAAGACACAAGAAAATAAACCCTCGAGTATAGCAGACAACGTTATTGCTCGAGCACGTGAGAAAACTGCTGGAACAACCGAAAGCAGCTCCCTGGAGTAAGTGCAAACATTTTGCCGACGTAACCGCAATATGTCAATAGCTTAACTGTAAACAACGTGCCAACGTAAGTGCAAGCATCTTGCTAGAATAACAGCAAACAGGTTGTTGGAGTAGCTTCAAACAAGGCGTTGGCATAACAGGAAACATGTTGCACTGCAAACATTATGCTGGCATAATCGCGCTTATGTTGCTGGCGTAACTGCAAAACGACGTGCGTGCCTCAGGCGTGTTTGTGTGATTGGATGAAGCTTTCTTCAAAGCTGGGACCCTGCAGCAGAAAAGAATTCTACCTAACGGGACTTAAGCTCAACGAATTGCATGGATTCTTTACTGTACGCAGTGACAGATTTTCCCACTTTGAAATGAAAGTGCAATACATGGACTAGCCATTACAAATTTATCCGCGTGTGCGGTGCAAACTAGAATATCATTTTGCATGAGCTCATTAACTTCGGCGCGGTCCCATATCTCAACATGACTACTGCATGGCAGCGAAAGGCGGAGCACTCGAATATGTAAGCTAACGCATGCAATCTTAAGATTCGATTAGCCCTCTCCAATTTCTACCAGAGAATTAATGGCTTGCGCACGAAACATAGCAAAATAAGATGCAGAAACAAGAAGTCGCACGGAATACCAGCATTCACAAATTCTTCTAGGTTATGTTGTTAAAATGAGCCTCAGCTCTTAAAAATAAACAATAAACAAAACAGACTGGCGATCTGCTATCGATCTTAGACCTCCTTAACTTGCTGCTAGGTAAGACGTCCCAACAAGGCCTCAGCCATCGCCGCCACCAATCACCGTCACCCATCACCGCCAGTCAGCACCTCCAGCCATCGCCGTCAGTCAGCGTCCTCCTGAAGCGGTAGCCACTTTGATGGCGTCCAGTCGTCGCTTAAGGTCTTCTATGTCGGAGCTCGTCTTAGCGGACAGCGTAGAGGGAATTTTTGCTAGAAAGCAAAGAGCAAATGATTTGATCAGACCACTGCCACAATATCGCTTCATCCATGCTTGATAACACACACAAACCACTTTTCTCTGGATGCCTTCTCGCTAACTTTGCATCGGGTAGCAGTATCTTTCAGACAAGAATCAACCATCTTGAAGTTGTCATAATTTAGCACATGGATCGCCTGGACAAGTCGTAAGGCCGACAGTTGAACTCATTTATACCTGGAGTGGGAGTCCCGATGAATTTCAGTCAGTCTACCTTTCCCAAGTGGTATCCATTTGAGAGTCAATAAACGCAACAGTTTTCAAGAAAAGTAGCAATTATTTTCACTTCCTCAATTTTTAATTTAAATATCACATCTGCGCGATGACAGGGAGTTTGGCTGTGTTACTTGCTCATTTAAAACGTATATGCAGAGAGAAACTCAACAGCCTTAGCATCCTGTGTTGCTCTTGTTCGTCGTTAATCTAGGTCCGTATAAATCTTCAATACATGAGAAATTCCATGATGATATTAGTCACAATGCACAGCTTAAATCAAACTCTTTCTTTGCATATAAACCAAAGGATCAACAATTGGTAGCAGTAAAATTGTACGCCATCCACGTATAGCAAGTAGTATTATTGAGCAGTCTCTCATGCCTCACAGTCAAGCAGCGCCATCTCCACTGAGCGTACTTTCACGCGAGCGCTGGCGCGTTATGAGGATTTTCTTGTCACAAGAATCCATGCCCATGTCGATACGAAACGCTAGCAAATTTATATGGGCATAATGTAGATCTACATCCACATCTATACTATATCCATATCCATCACTACTCTCCATAATAACTGGGTCGCGCACGTGTTGTAGAAAAGTGAAGATGACGGCGGCCATTTTGTTTTGACCACCTTCAAGAAGCGTGAGTCAGAGATTGCTTAACGAAGCCTAACTTGTAGTGTACTTAACTGCCCATCTGGTTCTGTTTGGCTGATCTGAATGTGGAGAAAAGCCTTAAGTATCGGTCTGTGGTGAACTGTGACCACTAGGATACTCCTGCGGCATTAGGACAAGCGTAGAGAGAAAATTCATGTATTGATGCAGACACCAATAGATGGAAATAAGATTTAGCATCTCGTGTGGCCGTGTAGCTGCTCCTTGCTAATTACAAATGCCATCAGTTACCTACAACTACCCTGATAGTAAGAAGCCTGTCTAGTTGGCTTCCCTAGTCGTAAACAACCCCAGCCAAGAGTTTTTGAGTAAACAAAAACTGTAAAAAAACCCTCAAGCATAATTAACTGTACTTTTCCTGATTCTCTCCCCTATGATTTGCTGCACTTATCTAAGAGGGTGAAATATAAGTTAAACATAGTTTGTAGCAATCGACTTAATCAATCTGACGACGTGATTTTACATTGACTACTGTATTAGGTGAATGTCTCCTTTCCGTAAAGACTTCACAAGCAAGCTATCGCATCCGGAAGTCCTTAACCTAGAGTCAACAGCGTTTTCATATACTATTCACAACAAGATGTTCTGCTTCACGATTAAAGTAAAATAGAGTTGGGGCAAAGCTTTTATGGGTACTGGGTAGAATTTCTTGACTTTTAACGTGCATCATCTGCAAAGGAACACTCGAGTGTACTACTCATCATAGCTTTACTAAGACTTGATATAGATTGCTTTTCACACCGACGTTTTACTACTATTTTTCAAAGACTTCACTAATGTTCCGAAATGTCTATTTTTAAACAGCTTTTTTCTGCAACTTAAAAATCTCTGCACTTCTTCGGTATAGTTCTATGGTAAAACTTTCTGGGCGACTCCATGTTATAACTGCTTGCAGCAACACTGCTTGTTGCAGTAGAAAGACTTTTACCTGAGCCAGCGGAGAGATGAATATCTTATTTGTAGCGTTATGCCCCACTTATTTCTGTACAAAAAAAAAGCAATTTTTTTGCTAGGAAAAGAAAGCAAAAAAAAAAGAACTCTTTGTCTTCCTTTAACATTAGGAAATTAATCGAGTTCGGGATACTTAACTTATCAAAACTGCATTTTCTTAGCATGGCTTCTTGAGACCGAGAATGAAACATTGCACAATAAGTTGAGATTTGCCACTGCTAAATGATCCTTGCAAATATAAGTGACCTACCTCAGGGATTGCTCTGACCTTTTTCGGATGGGGAAATTTTTTTCATAGCTCGCTGAGAGCGTCTGGGCGTAACTCCACTCATTGCCTGTTTACGAATTTCAACAGAAAATAATATAATTTGTAGCATTCGGTGGGCTGCCAGTCCTCACAGCGCGATTCGACAAGCTAATCAGCTTTTGCACAAGCAAGTTTCTATTCAATCACTTTTTCATTGGTTTAATAAAGCCTGGAAGTAAGGATATAATAATAGAGACCTAATCACTGGCAAAGACTAACGCACGAAAAGTTCGTGGGCGCTTTCTTTTGATTAATTACTCCTCGTCCTCACTATCTTTACTGTTGGTTCCTGCTTCTTGTCTATTTGGCAGGCTTTTTCTCTGCCTATACCAGCCAAAAGCACAGCACTCACATTTTTGCAAGAAGCTGACGCTAGCCAAAAATATCCAAGGTGGTCACAACAAGATGACCGCCGACTGGAATCCTGGCTTCACTTTTTGTTCCCGTGAACATGATAGGTGCGCCATCCAGTTATTATGGAGATCAGCGGTATCTATACGTTCTTTACAGATCATTACGTTTATTTCCGTCCTGCCAAACATACACAAAACAGGCAAACCAGGTTTTACCAGGCCAATATTCTAAACGCAAATATCTGTAAACCGAAGCAGAAATGATTGGCATGACCCCATTCCATAAAGGCGTGCTGGACTGCTTAAGCCTTTCACTCAAAGGTTTGCTAACTAAGACAGTCTATAAACTGATGGGCAAGACAACTTACAACCACAAGACCGCAAGATACAAGTAATAGGCAAGATATTTGGCTGCCAGACTAGAGCTTCTCCTTCATTGTCTAACAAAGCAGGGACCCGCAACCAAAGACTTATGCGACACGCTTTATTTAAGAAAAAACAAAATAAAACAGAAATCACTACGAGCACAGTCATGACTTCACTAGCAAGTTGCTTGACGAACAGGCTTTCAAAAGCCGGAAGCATGGCTACTTCTACTTACTGTCTGATTGTCCTAACGCTTGGTCGGCTAATTCGTCTTCAAATGAAAAAGCTGAAAGAAAGATAGTTAAAATCTTTAATTCTCCTTACTCCTTATTGAAAGGCGATGCAATACGCTATATGGTTGGGAATAAGCAAGGAAATCAAGCAACGTCCGGGACAAATCCAAGTAAACAGCTTCCGCCAAACTCTCAGAAAACACCGATGTCCGCAACATCATGCCAAAGGGTGCCCTTCCATGTTGGAAGTGACTGGAATTGGCGCGCACATCATAACGAAACCATGTGAAGCAAACATGCCTCGAGCAAGATCGAAACGGGAAGCTAACTGACTTACGCGCAGGTACAACTTCTAGCTTGAGGGGCGTAGGGCTCCAACCATCGGAGTGCCGAGCGGAATCGTCTGCCGCAAAATCGAAAGAATCTGGAGAAGACCCGATTACGGGATTCGACCGGTGCGCAAGTGCATACTCGGGTGCAGGAGTCAAGCCAGCCGATAGAAATTCGTCCGATAGGAAGTCGTCCTTTTGAAGCATAGGAGTTTTGATGCCATCGATTGATAGAAGGTCGTCTGTAGTACCTGGATAGGGTGACCCTATAAATAACATTTATACTTCAGTAACCTATCCGCACTCACTACGTTACCCGCGCACCAGTCGGGAAGCTACTAGCTACAATGAAATACAGCTTCATAGGTAAGCATTTGAGCAACGTAAGCAAATCCGGTCACGTACAATCGAACCCGCAAAAAAGTTGAGCAGAATCAAAGCTACTACTAGTTTACGCGAACGCGAGGCAGCGTACCGCTTGTTGGAGTTGCAGCAATCAAGCTTGCATCAGTGTGTCGCAGAGGAATCACAGGATCGCGAAGGGGCGAAATCGCCAAGTCGTTGACTGGGGGAAGCTTAGATTGCGAAAAAGACCTCACCATCTCGTCGGATAGAGAGCCCTGCCTCGCGAAAGCAGAGAACATCCCAGCAGAGCTGCTTGATTTAGCTGGCATCGACAGGCCAGGAGAAAAGAAAGCAACATATAAAATTTAATTATTGAAAACTAAGTTTATTGAACCTACAATGCATTCAGTCCAGTAAAGCCGTACGCGATAGCCAAGTTTCTCAGATACGGCAGAAAGCATCATATCAACACAATAGGGCTTAAATTGCTTATTGTACATGATCGACAGCAACGATTGCAAAAGTACCTCGTTCCTTAATTTCTTCAAGCTGCCTGGTGATACTGGCCATGTCAATCATTCGCCCAGCCAATAAATCATGATCGCTAATTTCTATGAACAGAGGGCTAGCTGCATGGCATGAGAATATAGCAATGTAGACATGAACCTTACCCTAATCCGGGAAAAAGAATCCAAGCGACATCAAGCGAGCGACTAACAAATAATCACGATAGTGAAGGCGAAGAGAAGAAGCCTGAAGGAACTGGTCAGCATCGCAAGCACACGGCATAAACACGCACGTAGCCCCATCACAACTAGCGAAAGAAAACGAGAAAAAATAATAGAACTAACTTGAAGCTAAACTTTGCACCCGAGCTCGAATGTCTTCGATTGCTGTAAGCTTGCTGTCAACTCGGAGGCCATGATAATCAGCATCACTAGACGCACCATTGCTCGCAGCGCTTGAACCATTAACATTTTTAGCCTCAGATCCCAAATTAGCAAACTGCATATCACTGTGCGAAGAACGCATGCTTAAGTTGGAGGTAACCTTCAAAGACCCTGCATTGGTTACTGCAGTGGTTGTACCCCAATTTACTGCTGAATCCGTCAGCGTTTGGAAGCGCTTGCTGTCTGCCGCAAGCGAGTCCTCTCGAACAGTGTACGATAGTCCTAAATAGAATCGTGAGTAGAGCAGTAACTTGCGTTGTGGACTAAGAAGATCTCCTGGAGTGATCGTATTCTGTTCGTTCAACTTTTACTTTTGTTCTCTATTTACAAGCTTCCGTTTTGTAACAAAGTCAAGATATAAGTATGTTAACAACGCCTGGACGAAGTAAATGAACTGCGTACTATCAAGATAAACGTCGCGTGGTGCATATTGTAATACCAACATTAAGACGATATATCATGGTAACACTTACTCCGAAATACGTATATGCTTCCAGATATATTCTGTTATAACTAATTCCGAATACAACAACTAATACAGCTGCGCAGGTAGAGACTAAGATACAAACTCAAGAATGGGCAGCACCTTAGACTCAATAAAGCAATGTTGTACACATACACCCACACACACACATCAACCTAGTACCAATACCGGCGAAATAAATGATGATAGATGACAAGTAAAACTTGCGCACTTGATAGTGAAATCCCCTATTGGTTACGTACCGTGGGACCACATACGAAAATTACACCGAAGCCAAATAAATTGAGCACTGTTGAAAAAAGTGCGTACTGAATAATACCGAATGATTACGCAAATCGTATGTCAAGGGCACTAACTTTCTCTGTGCTTGACAATTGCTGGCGTTCGGGGAACTTTATCACCCTTAGAAAAGGCTTCTTTACCTAAAAAAAAAAGCAAGCACAGGAAGAACTCTTCTAACAACAAGCGAAACTTTCAAACACTAACCAAAGTGAAAGCAATTTCAGCAATTCATTTATATCTGTTATTTGTATCATTTTCAGTAACTTATATTCAAAGTGTACGGGAGAAAGCAGCTACCTAACGTCTTTCGTTTTGTTTGTATTTTATTAAAGATTGGCATATTACCGCAAAAATTAAACTCTCATAAGATCAACAAAACACGATTCAGAGCGAACATGATAAGTGACAGAATGAATCCGATCAACTCTTACCAAATGCTTGGAGCGGCTCGTTCAGAAAGTGAACTTCCGGTGTGCTTTGTAAATCCTAAACAAAAACAAACAGCTTGAAGCCAGTATAGACTAGCACAAATTAACTCGAGAAACCAAGCCAGGTGCAAGCCTTAGGATAGGGAACAAGCCACAAAATCCGCAAATACAAAACCCATTTCTAGATCGGGAACTTACGTCAGGTGTGCTGCTTCCGGATGACTGGTCGACTTGCGATCTTGACATTACAGAAGTCACAATCTAAAAACAAAACCAACAAGCTGATCAATTCAACAATGTCAGTATATGTGCCAGAGCAAATATCGCGTTGTGCAGTTCGCATCACGTTCAGACGTATGATAAATGAAGACGTTCTCTACTCTACAAGCTCAACGCACAAGTATGAGCCAATACCTACATCATTAATTAAAATTTCTTGACCCCTTGTCAGGTCTGCAGAGGACGTGTTTTTTCTCGTTGCCGAATGAACTTTCGTCGCTGTTGCAGATAGAAGATTTTTTTGAGACGTGTTTTGGCGCTTGCTAGCATCGCTTGCAGATGTCAGACCATCATGCTGCGTGGCAACAGGCCTTGTAATCGGGATTTTAGACCTAGCAACAGGTCGAATATGGTCGGGGTTCACTTTGATGGCGTCAGGATTCCTGCCACTCACACCGTTGTCAAGTCCCCGAATCGCGGAGGTTCTAAACAGTAGAAGGAGCAGAGGATAATTTACGGCGATACAAAAAAGTTAATAAAACCAAACACGCCCATGCCGAATCGTAAAAACAAGCCCAGATTATGTCTTTGTTCCAGTTGCGCATGTGCAAGAAAATACCCAACACACGAGCTGACAGAATAACGGTCCATGACTCTGCGACCTAAGATCTCTCACGAATGTGGAAAAACGCTTTGTCTGCTGATTCCTAAAAATTGAAGTCCCAAAGTAGGTAGACACGGCGGCCAACCTAAAAGTGCTTCGTTCAACTTCACTAAAACAACTGAAATGTTAGCACGAAGCAAATTGGTGGAGTACTTACACCGCATACTTAGCGCTGGACCCGACAATTGCAGCACCGCGCAAGGGAGTTCCATCTATAACAGTAATCGTCTTAAAATCATGGAAAAAATATCTACAACCAGCTTGCACATTCTTCCCCAATTAGAACAAAAAAAAACATCACTGTAACAAACTCGGAAAACAACAAACTTGAAAGACGATGTTAAAAACTACATGAAACATAACACATAACTTCTGTTTTGCTACTCCGGGACATCGCGTCTAAACTTAGAGGGTGTAACGCATCACACACAAAGGCATAGATAGTTTGAGGCACACACCTCTTTTGACAGCCAACACATCTCCGCGAATCTCTTTCAGCAGTCTACCAACAGCGTCCGGTGTGTCAGCTGTATCAAGAAAACACATCCACAATAACGACATCGTAGAACACTGGTTAAAAACTTCGCTTGTTGAAGCAATTTGAAATTAGATAGCAATTAGAATTGTAACCAACATTAGAAGGACGTTTCTGCGGAAGGCACGTTCTTCCAAACTCCGAATTACCTCGAATTACCAGATCACGTCACAAAGAACTGACGAGAGAAAGACAACAGAACATACGACTGAGAAAGAAGGCGACCAGAACGCACGTACCATAGTCGCGGGGCATCTGCATTGCGTCACACACCGGTGGGGCACCTTCCAAGGTTGGACGGTCAGTAGCAGGGTCGAACTGGACCGGTGGAGTAGTCGGTAGCATGCTCAGCCCAAACCTCTAACCAGCAGAAAGCTCACATAAGGAAAGCAGGTCAATCGAACAATAGATGATAACTTCGAGGGAAGAAAACAACAAGACCCTCCGAAGTTAAGCATCGTAGACAGATTCGTCGAATCGTTTTAATCGAAAAAACTAAAATAGCCCCAGCTTACATCGCGCAAGTGAGCTGATGAAGAGCCTTTCATGAGCAGAGTTTCTTCAGGCTTAGCAGATAGCTCGGTGATCGCACACTTTAATTTCGGGATGGTTTCATCCGCGACAGAATTCCTACAAGTAAGAACAGCCAATATTATCTGCAACATCTTAAACGGAAGTAACTCACCTGAAAGGGCTCCACTTGTTATACAACCAGCGATAGCCTCAGACCCTTCAAATCATCAAGGCCGACCTTTTAGCACCAAGATTCACAGAGACGATGGAACTAAAGGAAGCAGAGCTTCGAAGAAGTCGGGTTCACTCGATCTAGGGCACTTGCAGCTACTCACCGTAACGCATTCAAAGCAGCCAGGCAGCCAGCATGCTTGTGCGCCTCCTGCCGTACGAAGACTTCGTCAGATCCGACATCGGGAAGAGGAACTGCAAGCATGAAAATATAAAATTCTAAGAAAGGCCGCAAACAGAATGCGCCACCAGCCATATCATAATGAGCCACCTGAAAATAAAAATTTAGTGCGCTCCGTGTCAGTAACTTGTAAGTGGCAGGATGCTGGTTCGGCGAGGTTTGCAAGAGGTCAGGTATGTCAAAGATATGTCGAAGTCGCTAGTATGCGTAAGCGTTAGTGATCATTGATAGCAATAACATGAATATGTATACAAACTGAAGTTAATTCTAGCAATCTGTTCTTCAAAGTAGTTTGTCTTCGAACTCATATCTATAGCAACTTCCTATATAAAAACTGTGATAGAAAAGACGTCAAAAAATATATATAATATTAATAATACAAAGGATTAATATCCATTACGATGTCTTTCAACGAATTTATAAAGGATGCATGCATGGATGTACGAAAGCAGAACTTACTTAAAAGTACTTCAATTAGAAAGCAGAGGCTGCTTCCATCCAATAGAATTCCCACTGAAGTTAATTCGCGTCAGTCATGAACCGAAATAAAGCATTACTATCCAGTCAAGTTTACTCGATGAAGATGGAATATTTTCGGAAACTATTCTATCTATGTCAAAAGACTGGCTAATAACAAACAAAATCATAACCATATGTTGCGAAGAACTTGCGTTAACTTACCTTAACAAACGACTTGGAATGCTGTCAAGGACTACCCACGTTGAGAATTAGCTTGCAAGTTTACAACATTCATTACCTTAACTGGGCGCTAGACATTAGCTACGTCATTGTCGACAGGACAGGCGATTTTTATACTTCGCTAACAAACGAAGGATATCGAACACAAAATCGATTGAATTGCCGTTTTTGCAGAGCTGAAGTTATAAACTGAAGTCCGGACCTAAACGCACCAATAGCAATAATAAGCATAAGAAACAATCGGGAACTAACAGCTTGCCAGCTGCTCCTTGATCATGTGAAGAGACAGGTTCCACAGTCGTACCAAACTGGAATGAGAGATTGGTAAAAGATAGATAGTTACAAGAGTCACGTGCTCGCCAAATAAAACTTGATACCCTAGGTACAAGTAAAAGAGGAGCAACGGACGATCACAAATGTTCTCTCAAATCTGACGCTAGGCAAAGAAAATAAAAATGACCAGTCCGTCTACCTGAGCAAATTAATCTTCCCGTTTTCGTACACGCTACTATAACGCTTTCCCTGAAACGGAAAACGGTAGAAGAAAATCATCGCTTCCAATCTCGCAAAGCTTTTAATACGAATTACAAACCGGCGCTAGTCACCCACATGATTGAGGTTGCAAAATTACGACACAAAGAGTCCGTATGAAACTGAATTCGCCAGCAATAAGCTAATTAACAATAAAATAAAAAAGGTACGTTACCGAAAAAAGAAGACCAAGGGAATAAAAGCCGGAATAACTCACCACTTGCAACTGCTTTTCGCACTCCCGAACAAGCACATCTGGAATCTTAAAGCATATACACAAGCAAGTCAAGTCACGCCACCAGTAGAGCATTCGCCACTATATGACAGCTGGACAGCTGCAAAAAGAAACGACGCGCGAATGCTTGACAATATATGGAGTCGAATGGGAGTCATGTTCTATTGCTGATAAACAGGTTATGCAGAGCAAATTATAACAACAATAGAACCAATGAACAGAAACACAATGGGAGCATGATCACGAATAAAACTGACGATTACCTTGAATTTAATGCTGTCACCGTGAAGAATGTGCAACTGAATCCCAGTATCGTCGATCTGTTTTATAGCGTCTTCGAGCGACCTTCCACTTGAATAGACATCGGTTATTTCTTTCCAACCTTGCCTCACCTGCAGCACAAAATCCCATTTTGAAGGAAAACATTTCGCTTCAAAACAGATAGACATCAACAAGAATCAGGCTTAAACCTCGTCTCCCGCTTAACTTCTGAAACGCTATTGCTTTCAATAGGAGAGCCATATCAACACAGTGCAATAGTGGGGTATGCAGTTATTGACATAAACAAGTGCATTTCCCTACAAAAAGGAAATTTGTAAATAAAAACGCCATCACTAAAGCAAATGATAATTGAAAAACAGCCACGCAACGATACACAACCTACCTACATATCAGTTGCATTCAAGTTTTACAATTCCAAATTTAAACTCACCTTTATCTAACACAAGGATCATCAGCAAATTTTTACAAGATAGCAGAAACAAACAAATACCGACAAAGGCCATCAGATATCTAACTTTCGATTGACTCACAAGTAGGAACTTTCATATGACTAAAAAAAAGTTACAAATTGCACCAAGCGCCACACCTTGTTTAAGTCTTGCGTTCTTTGTAATACTCTTTGAGAGGAAGACAAGCTAAATGAAATCAGTTATCTTGTTGGATGCTTTAAAGTTTTCAACAAATCAAGAACTGACGACAAAAGACCAGGCGAGAAAGAGTTTCATGAACTCTTATTAAGTGCTTTTTTAAAGAGCGAGAAGTTAAATACAAATCAAATTTCATGAAACACAACGCACAACTTGAGGTGCAAACAAGGAACGAACATTTACATCTATCAGGATGCCATGGGCGCGTCCATATCATTTCGAATGCATAAGCTAACGAAGGCTTTAAATTTATGCGCATTCTAATTCGACTGCGTCAGCAAACGAATCAAAAATCTTACGCAAACACAAACTCGTGTATGCCGATGGCTCAGGAGATGCACAGGTTTTGCAAGAAAGGTTCTGCACTTTTGTCACGCTTCTCGATCTTACTTATCATATCTATACTGTTCTTAATATTTATCTCTAAGTCCGACAAAACATACTAGGCCAGATGATCAAAAGGCCGTTTTAGGACAAATTACGAACTGTGGACAACAGAGCAGGGAACATAACTTCCTTAACTTTTAACAAATGCTTTTTAAAGTGCGGCAAACCTTTACATACGATGAAACCACAATATTGACAAGGCAGCAGGCATAACTTGCAGTTCAACACGGTTCTCAAAGCAATGGCTTCGGAAAGGTTAAACCACATCGGCTTGCATATCCCCTCACTTTTTAATGCTTTACTTTCATTAAAAACGGGAATGGACTTTTTAATGGTCGCGTAGGCAATACATAGGTCAAAGCGCCGCGTTCTTATTGCAGTCTGCGAAACTTTACGCCACTTATCAGAATTGCGTGAATGCCTTTAAGTCGCCCAAAAATGAAAGCTCCATATCCGCCCAGTCGCAAGAGGGGACGAGCACTCTCCACGGTCTGCGTTTACGAGTACAAGGCTACCCTAAAAGCTATATATTCTTCCATGCTTAAGATTTTCAAGATGCTCTATTTTGCTCCGCATTATATCACAAATAATTTAACCAAATTAAAAACAGTTTTGACAGCAAGACAAAAATTTGCGAGCAGCAGTTCCTTTCGGAAAGATAATAGATATTGTTAACGAAGTCTCAAAATGTTGAGATTCACCGGGAACGATTAATTGCCGAAGAAAGTTCTAAAATTTTCGCTGTAGCTCAGGAATTGAAAAAATTCTGTAACACGGAAATTTGAGGACCGATTCAGAATATAAAAGCTTTTAAAATTGTTGGGCGATCGACGCATTTTAAGTCAAATCAGCAGTAAACACAGACAGAAGTGCTCGTCCAGTTTCTCCTCGCCAATGTTTTGCACACTATCTGCACGCCTTCTTCCAGAGCTAGATGCTAGTGACCTTTCTCAAAAACTATGTGAAGCCGAGGCATGAAATCCATTTAGCCCCACGGATGAAAGGATGTATAACGCTTCTTATTAGAACAGGCCAGGTACTAAAACCGGCTCAAACACTCAAGCCTCTCGTGACATTCTACCACGAATAAAATGAAAAGAAGAAGCTTACCCATTGCCAAGAATTTCCTTGAATTCTTTTTGCATCTCAATGAGTTTCTTTTCCATCGTTCTTTTCTGTCTGCTCAAATGAATACGCTCTTTATTCACCTCCCTATCATGAGAAACATATGCACATATAGGTTTACTAACTTGCATTACGTCATGTACACAATAGGGGCCTTCAAACTTAATAAATAGTAAAGTCTGCGCGGGAATTTATAGCAACCAAGTGGTGCAGGATCAAATTTCCACGCTTTCCTGTTGTAAGTGTCGCGCACGATCATCAAGCAACGAAAAAGACACACGGGACAATACTTAAGTATAATATGACCGATATTTGCTGCCGAAAATCGCTACACGGCTGCTCACCGACGTAAAGACGTTTCCGGAAGTATCCATATTCACATACGCATTAGCTAAAAATACCTCAACATCGACAATAGAACAAAAATCACTTGCTCAAATACGACGCACAAGATGGAGGGACAGCAGCGTACTTGGCCTCAAACGACATTAGAGACATTTCTAATCGTAAACGAAGGATCAAGGGCATGAAAAATAATAAGGCCAATTGTTGAAATATTGTACAAAATTTATTTCCATAAAACTTCACAAGGCAAGAAGAAATAACATCTGCACATAAACGGAATGAAGGCGAACAGAAGGACCTTTTCGAGATTTACAGCGTTCCTGGCGGGCATGACAACACATTCGTCTCCAACAAATAAAATTTAGAATATTGAAATCCCAGCAACTAAACGACCTAAATCATCAGCGGTGCGCCAGTGGTCATGAATATTTCGACCCATAAGTACAGCATCCCGTGCAGTGGTGAATACACAAAGGGTCTACATGGTCACTAATACTCTATAAAATTCCTGAACGGCGTTTGGTTCAAACATTCTAGATGGCACGATTTCCATGTGCTCATGATCCCAGGAACAGTCTCTGGTGTCCTTTTCATGTACCTTGCAACTGATCTTATTTATGAGTCTGGTGCTAAAGGACGCATCTACAAGTATTACAGAGCTTTTTCATTGACTTTTGACATGGGATTATCGCTCCCTGGCTTCCATCAAGGCTCATCCATGAGAATTGCACCTCAATTTTCTCGATACTTTGCTATCGACATTGCTAAAGTAGTGTTCGAGAATAAATCTCTTCCCCGCTGAACAATCCAGGAAAGTGCTTCAGATACGCCGATCTTTGAGTTCAGCAACATAATCTTCAGCAGCGCCTCTGACACTTTTAGTCTTTCACTCTAGCATGATCTGCGGTGGCGCACTCAATAGCATAAGCGCCACGGAAAAAAGATACTACGGCAAACCAAGCCAACAACAACAACAACAACAACAACAACAACAACAACAACAACAACAACAGCAACAAAGATTTATTTCCTCTATAAATGCTCCAAAAAAATAACATTACTTACATTCGACACCCAAATTCGCGATTAG
>QQSS02068320.1:0-17644 GCA_003687565.2 Craspedacusta sowerbii
ACAATAATAATAATAATAATAATAATAATAATAATAATAATAATAATAATAATAATAATAATAATAATAATAATAAGCGACTTAAAGCGGCGCGCGAATTGTTTTCGGTTGCAAAAACTGGGTGGACAAAAGAACAAGAAACTGCGTCGTTACAAGACCTAAACCTTTACCCAACGCATTCGAAATCATCAATAATTAAGATAGATAAAGAAGACATCTTAGATGTGGGATATTTTTTGAAAAACACACACATACAGACCTCGTGAATTAGTCCATAGTGAACGAGCTCTCCGGCCAGATCCATTCCCTTCTCGCCATCTTTTACAGTGCAGTTCAGTTGTCGGCTCAGTTTTTCGTCAAGTCGCAACGCCAACGACAACTAGACGCAAAGCAAAGAAACTAGAAACAACGCCAAAAAAATAACAAAAAAAATTTCTGGTCATACTACAGCTCTGGATGCATCTGGAGCAGCATCACCACTTCTAAGAAAACCACGAAAGCGCATGAACACCACGATAATCTGCTTGACATCAGTGACAAACTTTAAATTTTCAGATATTACGAGAATGCCTTTGTGTCCGTCAACACCATAATGCCCGCGCTTCGACGTCGCTCTATGATTCTGGTCTACCGCTTATACATTGCTCGGAAGCTAGCCTTAAGACTTCACAGAGAATGGATTCTGCTCAATTCACGGTCGCTTAGGGAACCCGATATAAGCAAATGTAACTTCCTCACCGATTTCTCTCGTTCGCTCAAGAATTTCACACTGATTATCATGCTCGTGATCTAAAAAAGAAGAACGTGGAATTAAACTTAAAGGATAATTGTTCAACATTCGCGAAAAATTTGCTATACTTAGTGGACGTACTGCATTATCTCGCTATTTTTGTTAAATGGCGGGCTTACCCGTCGTGTTTCAGGCTCAATTTCGTCTTCGCCTTTGGCGCCGCTGCAGGCTTCGGTTTCCGGCAACTTAGGAGGATTTGCATGCAACTGGGGATGCGACTCCTTCCTTGATCTCCCGCTCTCCACACCCGTCGAAGGGTAACGACCAGCCCTAAAGTATAAATAAACCAAGATACAACGATACACGCAAAACCTCCATTGCTGGGACGAGGGAATGGAAAGAAAGTCAAAGGAATGAATGTCGAGGAACTTGTTTATGGCTTGCACGGTTCACCCAAGCAACAATGTGAAGGGCAAATTTACATCGGATGTTCTGCCGGATGCCGACGATGACCAACTCTTACCTCGCTTCAATGTCGTCCCATGCAAACAACTCCAGCTGGTTGGAAACAACCTGGCACATTGCTTTCAATTGGCTTTAAGAAATACTGTTGAAGAAACTTCTTTCACCAAAACCTCGTAAAACGTAAGCTTAATAAGTTTCGTCGTTTACGGAGTTTGCAGATCGTAAACGCAATTGGTCTGAATTGAATTAACTAAGGCGCGTCTACAGCTTTTCCTCACAAGACAGCACTCTGCAGAAACTGTAACCGTCCACTATATCACTTTGTAAACATGCCACACCAGACAAAGCAGGCCCAGCTTTTAACAGAAAACCACCCCCACCACCCCGCAACCCCAACGATGATCGTCACTTATCGCTGACGTTCAAAACAACAATACTTCAAAAGAACAATGTTGCCTGATGAGGCGCTTCAGGTTAGAATCAAGTTGTGGGAGTCATACACTTGACTTGATTTATGGCATGGTGCCCAGGGTCGCCATTATGTTACCAAGGTAATAAGGCAAATTCCATCAAACACAGCTTAATTTAATAACATCGTCCCGACATTAGCCGAGTGACCTCGGTAAAAAAAAAAATCCACTGAAAAACCATCGCCCAAATCGTTCAGCGGGTTTGCTAAATGCTGCTAGATCTTCCATCTCGCCATCCCGAGAGATGAAAGTTGAGCTTCTATCTTGTCCCAGATTGCTCGCCAACGGTTCGATTCGATTAAGCACGCCACATAAAAGCAGATTTACGATCGGTCAGGGCAAGAAACCAAAGAACTTGGAAACCCACAAGGGACGCACAAAGTAAAACCGGTAAAGGGAAAAACTCAGAAGGCATCAACTATTTCATCAGCAAGTCGACAGACTTGCGACGCTTATTTTTCCTATAGCGACGACCGACCAAAAACCCGACGCAAATCAGGCAACGTTATTCACTTAATCAGGGTTCTACAAACCATTAATCATGCCGGTCGTATCACAAGAGTTATTATATACCCTAACTAATATTATATTAGTTAATATGATTACCTCTGTGACCGACGTACACTGGTTTGGGGGTCGGTAAGAGTTGAGGTCAAATAAATTAGAATCAAAATAGACGTGTGGCGCTGAATGAATGGCCGATGGCCAGCACCAAAACCAAACGAGGAATTTCAAACAAAGCATTGTTTACGTATTTAATTCGCCAGTGAGAAGCGTGACCTTCAACGAATCATGAATGTTCGTGTTTCTTTATGTTGCTAAAATGCATCCGCAGGCCAGAGTTTGGAGACCTTTGACTTAGATCGTCATTGTACATCATTGTCTAAGAACACGCGCTAAAAATACGTATGTCTCGCCACACCCAAGACGACCTCCTTCAAATAAATAAATAAGACTTCCAGCTTCGACGTTAATCCCCAGTTGAAAGGTTGTGTCGATATGAAAGACTCCATTATAAAAGAGCTAAACCGTTTGGGGGTATGACAGAGTGGTACATCTCGTCGTATCCAAGGTCTGCTTTGTAGAAAACTCGTACAGCAGCGAAGAACAACACAATCCTCGCAAGACTCGCTTTTTGGACCGAGCAATGCGAAGAGCTGATGCTAGGACATCCAGGTTTACAACCGCGCATTGATTTTCAGGCGCCACGCCAAAAATCCCGCGGCACCGTAAGCTTAGATTGCCGAGTACGACAACTTAATAACGGTGCCCACAAAAATTAACCATCTTCGCGTTAGACTGCATCAGTGGCGTAAACTTTATTCCAACACAAACCAACAGTTATAAATGGATCACAACAGTTGCTATATCAAATCTAACTCTATGACTACAGTGTCATTCTAAAGGAATATCGCGAAGACGAACAAGAAGTGCACGCAATGCTGTTCTGGCAAACATTATTAAATGCAGGAAGGGGATCTTACGGCATCCATCACCTAAAGATCCTAGGTGTTAACCCAACTTAGGCGTTAAGTTTGTGACCCACACACCTATAAACAGCTATGTAATTTGAGAGATACCCAGAATTCAGCTTGTCATATTGCGTTGGATTCCCGATTACGCAGTCATACTAGTCTGCTAGAACACTATTCCTACTCTACTGAGTGTTTAGCTCTCCGACAATCGTCTCCACGAATTGTGGGATTCTCCAAAATGGTTGCCATTAGTGCGATGAACGATTTCATCCGATCGTGAGAAACATTTTAGACAGCAAGCTTCATAGGATGTTTGACTGCTACTTTCGACTGCGTCTATCAAAATTACCGATGAAAAACATGTTTATTCACAGACACGGCCTAGAGAAACGCAATAGGGATAGTCCAGTTTACATCATCTAAACAGACAAGCCAGGTATCTAACAGACAACAGATAATCTGAGTAAATCGGATATAAAACCTGATTTTAATCTTGTGAGCTTGATCTCAAGCGGTCAGCAAACATACATCCTACATATGTACATGCCAATACACACGCGTGGACCAGGGAAAATCAAGCCTGCAATATAAGCCTGGTCAAAAAATCCATACATAAACGAATTGCCATACCATTACTCTATAACCATGTAATCAATTCACGGCACCAATAGGTTAAACCTTTTAAACTGTATTCGACTAATTATGGAATAATTAAATAAAAAATTGCATCAGGAAGGATAAAGTTAAAACGAGATGTGCAAGCGACATCGAAATGGCTTGCAAACATTGCTCAAACAAAAATCGTTATGTACTGGTAATGAAGGGATATTAGGGATGTTGCATTTCGCGCGTACAGGGGAACCTGCTGCGCGTATACTTCATTAGCGAAAGACTTGAGCAGACCAGCTAGCAAAGGTTGCGGTAGAAGGGGAGATCGTAGACCGAATGTCTCAATCGTAGTTTGAAAATTCTTGTTTTGCACTCTTGCAAATTTTTGTTTTGACCGAGTTTAATTAACTGAGGAAGTGGCGAAGCGACCATCAACAAGAGTTTTAGATAACACACGACACAACTACGGAGCCTGTATCACATCACCTTCGAAACACATCAGCCGCGAAATTAATCTAAAAAAATTCGACGCCTTTTTTCATGATGCCGAGTGATAGCGCCACACGTGTTGGACGCAAAGGAAAAACAAAACACGTTGCGTCAAAGCAGAGGGTTGCCAATAGGACGGCGTGTTTGATCACCCTCAAAACACTCAATAAATCAAGCAACAGTATGCAACACTTTCATGTGGACATCTTTTTGCGATTGATTCATTCTATTTTGCGTATAAATCTCCTTTGCTTAAACGTGACAGCGTCATGAAAGACTGAGGAACACGAACCAGCAACGTCGATCAGACTGTGACGCACTCGCTGTAGAACGCTAAAACCGCATGCGCTGGAGACCAGGCCTCTCGCTAACCGCACTTCCAGATCTGGATTTGTGACGAAAGCACGCCAAGAGGACGTGACGGACAGAAGAACACGTTCGACGAAAATCAGCGTAATTTTCCGGCAAATTTTCCATTTCCCGGGGATAGCTGATTTGCATACGGGTTATCCTAATCGCCACTGACTAGATCACAAACCAATAATATCGCGGCACGAATTCTAGTAGGAAAGTAGCATCAGGCGCAATGCCACTCCACTGCAGCTACAGATCATATGTCATAGCCGATAATAGGCTCAGTCTGCAGCCTATGTGATTGTTCTTAATACCTCTATCATAACACGTATACCACGCGCGCCTTAGCATCGATGCTTACGCAGATGGCTTAGCGGTCGACCTCATCGCTAACTCTGCATGCGTAGAAGAAACCAAAAGAATGAACTGTGGTATCGGACGCCTGCTAATGGAATACGATACAAGACGAACGACCGCAGAGCAAACTGATAGCTACAGAAGTGCTGCTAGTCCCCAAAACAAACGAAACTTAATGTGCCCTATCATCACCGCAACCATTTAAGTTTTTAGCACATTGCACCGAGAATATTGGCGGAACAAAATCGGGACTTGCTGATTTAACAATTTATAAACAGTAACTATTCATGATAAGGGTTAACGCCTGCATGTCAAGAAATGCACGATGAAGTCAAGGTTCTGTGGTCAAGAAAACAATTTCCTAACCAGGTATTATGAACACCAGCACCTCCAAGCCTAAGCCCAAATTTTGAACGGAAATTACGTAGAAATTTGAAGTCACTTACATCGAGAGCGTTGAAACAAACTTTATATGGACCCGATTAATCTGCTTAAAAATAAACTTACTTAATCTGCTCCACGAGCTTCTCCAAAGGCTGAACTTTCGAGAACCTGCAAGTACGGAAAGGAACTTGACTACCAAACTATCCATAAACCAACAACAACAACAACACAACAACAACAACAACAACTGCAACAACAACAACATCAACAACAACAAAACCAACAGCAGCAACAGCACTAACAATTTTATTTTCCAACACTGGTAACAAACGACGCATTCCCGCTACGTCTATTGACCCTGATACGCGCGTATGCTTAAAAGTGCTAAGCACTGTCGTTCTTCAGAGTGGTCTGTATTATAATGTACGAATAGCTCTGCTGAACATATTCTGGCAAACAGAAAAATTCTTTGAAAAGCTGCCTACAGAGATCGTGGGGGTAATGTAAGGCCATAAATTTCCATATTATAAAAAAAAATTACTGCTGTAGTGGCAGACTCTTGTTGACGTCTTAAAAATAAGAGCGCTTGAACTTTCTTAAGCCTTGTGTTCTCACAGAAAGTAATTAATGCTAGTTTAACTCGTCTAAAATCTTGAAACAAAATTGCAAAACATTTTAACCTACTTGTCATGGATCGCTCCTCGATTGAACACTCCTAGATCCGCATTGCTCAACAAGCAGCATGACTCGTGTCTACTATTATTGTAAATAATGCACGATATTTAGTAAAACGGGCAATCTTGTAAGAGGATCCTAACACCTTTATAAGCTGTCAGGAAACTACCTGAGAAGTTTGTAGTTTATCTTAGTATCATTAATGCATAATTACAATTTTTAGTAGGTATGGTATGGTAAAGTTGTACATAAAGGCGGAAAATGTAAGGGAGACAGAGTGAGTGTAGAAGTAGCGTTGAGAGCATATAGTCTAACAGTTATTCCAGTTTTCTTTCTAGTGTCCCCGAACCGAAGAAACACTACTACCTCGAATGAGGGTCCCTTAAGAGACAAGACGCATGCAAAGATCAAGCTATTCTATGGCTTACTCACCATCTTTTCATAAGAATTCATTAAATGGAAAGACATTCAAGCCGAAGAAATTTCACGCCGGCAATTGACTGAATATGCAAGCACCTAGCTAAAAGAGTGGCTTTTCACCCAGAATTGTGTGAGCGGCGACAGCCCCGTTCGTAAACCTATCGATTGAGCGCAGTTATTGAAGGGGGGGGGGACGACTTAGATACACATTTTAATTACGAATTATGACGCGGTAAGTTGATCCAAGTTGTTTTGGCACGTTTTGAAACGTTTTTTCGTTCATGTTTTGCGCTTGGGTTTGAATTCATCAGTCGAGCATTGGCTTGGACCTGGATTGAAACTTGACCCACCCTCTCCCTATATGGAAAGTACGTACAGGTATGTTAACATGTAGGCTCAACGTTTTCTGCCGTATAGTGATCAAGAAAGTCAAAAGCGGGTACTGTAAGGAGGACATTTGCAGTGAACAAATGTCGCCAAATGCCATTTTCGCTTCCAAGGTAGGTCTTGTATGAGCATAACTAAGGCGCACGCGCATGGCAGAAAGCATTGATAGGAAAGACAGTCTTGTGAAGTAGGACAGAGAAAGGAATGGGTGCTTGATATTAAACCCTCCTATGCAGCATCGTGGCTGAAGTGAAGCGAGCTCCACACCATCACATACGTACTTCCATTGAATTCCATCTCCATTCGGATGAACAATCCCAGCCATCACCTGGTCAGCTTCACGGTCATCAAGATCATCACAGCTTTTCACTGCAAAGGAAAACGACAGACATCTTTCTATGACCAGCATCTTTCCCTTAAAAAAAACCTCAGTGGATCGACTAGGTCATGCGCAAGACCAACTTGCGCTTTTCTTACGCTATCTGCTATATGTTAAAGATTAAAATACAAAGGATAGCTTTTACGGAGGTAATTGCAAAACGCATACCCTACTCAAGCTTTCGAAATTTCAGACACGAAGGCAGGATCCTTGCAAAAATCACAAATATTATGTCAAAGTCAAAGGCATCAACCGCAATCAACCGATGGAGCCTTACAAGAAGCATTGGCAAAGTTTTTCAAGCAAGAAAATTTGGCTTACATGGTGGAGAAGAAAAAAAGACGAAAAAAAAAATCGTAAAATTTCTGGACAGGATTACTGAAGTAGGAAAACCAGACATTAACCCGACGCTCTATTACGTTCGATATTTGAGCTTTGCTTACAGCTTTATTCGCAAGCACCAAGCGTTCATCAAGTCTACTCTAAGCTACAACTTTCACTGCCAAGAACAGAGTGTGTGACAGCAAGAGACTTGTGGTCGTCTTGCGGATGACTGGCCGACATGGTTGCCAATGGGTTCTAGAACAAAACCAGGGGGCCCAAGGTTTGCTGAGCATAACCAAAATACCCAGCTAAAGGCGTCCATCTTTAACTTTCAAGATTGGACAAGTTGCAGAGCGTGTCAGCAATCAAAGACGTATAAATTGCTAGAAAAGCTGTCTTGACTTGTAGCAAGGTTAGACATCGGTTTAATTTCTACTAGTTGGGACTGCGAATGGCAAATATTAAATACGAGTTTCAGAGCTCGAAGTTAAGAAAGGCTGAAAGCTGCAAGAGGCGCTGTGAATGCGAAACGAACTTTCTTATTCGTGCTCCGCCGAGCACATCCCATTAGCAAGTTGTCAGGAAACTCTAATGCAACAGCCTCTTCCCACCTTCCTGGAAATGCTCAGCCATTTTTGTTATCCTTCCAAGTCACTCTAGACTAGCAAGTTCGGTAAAATCTAACAAACTTGTCTCGGGACATCGATCATGTGGCTGGTTAACTCCCTACTCCCATTCCACTCCCCCTGCATGACTGGTCAATCCAAACCTGTTGTACCCGAAAAAGCCATCAATCCATCAATCTTTGTTTAAATTCTACACCACAATCCCAAGCCGTATAAAGCCGTATAAATCCCGTAGAATAGGTTTTCAGCAAAAGATGTCGCTTAGATGATATCCGAGAAACCAACTTGCCACCTACCTCATCGCGGAGGCAGGCGCCAAGGATCAAATGTTACACCCAAGGCACAAGACTGAATGACCGAACGTGATCAAGTTTGAAGAGAAAAAGAAACAAGTTGAAAAGCCACCACCTTGAATGGAGGGGGGGTGTGAATTTCCTGTTTTAAGGTGGATTTCCATATCTGGAAAATTTTCAGTGATTGGTTGCCAGTTAAACCCTTTTCAACAACGGAATCTTTTCCGTTCCGTTCTAAGCAGACAGAAGTTGAACCGAATCCAACTTTGAACGGATTTCTGGCGGCAAATTCTAAAAAGAGCCAATCAGCGTTTCACATAGAGTAGATGTTTGGCGCGTGTTATTTTAGCGTGGTTTAATGCCTGCAAGCATGGGCACGTGTAGACGCCACGGCTCCTCGGGCAAATGTTGTATCGGAGATGAAGCTAAGTAGATTATATTTTTAACGGGTTGCAACTGATTTTTTTCCCTAGCACGACACAAATAGAACGTGTGTGAGATAATCTTTATGTGCCTTTGTCACGCACTTGCGTTAACTCTCTCAAAAATGTTAAGTCTAAAAAAGCATCACAGAAACGACGAAGTGCTTGTCAGCACTATCCCCAGGAGATAGCACCCACTCGCAAGTTTGCGCACACACATACGGCCTGTCTAAATGATTGGTCGTCCCAAGTCCCAACTACAAGGCCTAGATGCACAACGGGTGCCTAATGCAGAACAAGCAAGACTTGATCTGACTCACCTTCCTCTTTTTCGGGATAGAGCGTTTTTCCCGACGATGAAAGAGAAATACTACTCCGACGTGCTCTTGGCTTCTCTACTCTCACAAAAATTCCCAACTCATCTTATACAAAATTTTTACGATAATATTTATTTAAAATGTCCGCCGCTCTGCTACAAAAACGACGAACTTCTGGGCATTTGTCGACTGCCCCCTCGCCCCCCCGGTCGTCGACAATCCGGCCGTTCCGTCCCACGCCGCGAAGAAGACTAGCCTTCGGCAAGGCCGGTCCTTAATCATTTACAACAGTGCTGAACATCCAATTTCTTACTCATATTTTGAAGCACATGCTTCCGTACCTCTGTAGCTTTTGCATCAGTTTATTTTACATGACAACAACATTTGAGGAAGTGAGTGTGCAGGTTGACAAGTCGTAGCAAACGCGGTATTTTTAAAATTTGGATACAGAAAGTAAATCATTGAATTAAAATAAAATCGCATAAGATCAGGAGAGCAAGAGTAAGTATTGAATAAAAAATCATCACGTCAAGGTGATACGTTCATAGAACGACACGAAGTCTCGCATGCATGAATCTGCTAGTGTTAGCAGCGCTTGGCGCATTTCTGGCGACAAACTTTTAAATCAAGCCAATCATTGTCTCAGATCGAATACCCAGCAATTCCTGTCCGCGGAAAATTTGAGTGGAGTGGAAACTGGTCATTAGAAAATTTTCCAGATATGGAAATCCACCGTAACAAGAGAGCTAAATCAATTTGTAAAGGTCCAAGCTGTCTTTCATTGCTCCGCGAGGAATGGCAACCCGCGAACTATTTCAAAGCCACATTACCATATGAGGCTGTTTTATTTTTTCCTCCTTTCCTGCGCATATAAAAATCATTCTGCGTGGTATAGAACGTGCAGCAATGCTGTGAGATCTTCAAACGAAAAAGAAAAACTTAGCAGTGAAACAATCGGGAAACGACATTTGTAATGGATGCAGTTCAGCCAAGCTCGAGATAAAAGCCTTTCTTAGGGTCGTTGATGGAGCATGCTCGAAGTGCGACCCAAATAGAGAAACCTGGAGAAGCTGCAGAAATTAACAGTGCAAAGCCAAGCAGGGCTCTTCTACTATGCTTAAGCTTGATCAAAATGGTTGCACTTCCACGACACCGTTCTATGATCTATTATATACCCTAATATTATGCGTTATTTTCCAGGGATGATACGGCTCCAAAACCTCAGGTAACGCGCGCTAAAAAGCAGAAACCTTAAAACGAATTGCGTGCTAAATACAAAATATTATGATACCAAAAATAATACATGCAATCTTGAAGCTATATGTCATGACTGTTCCATGATTGGACAAGAAAGTTCCTGGTTACCCAAGTAACAGCATGAGTCAGGAACTAACTATTTTTTAAAGTACACATTAATGAAATCGAATTATATTTTTTGGGTATGCCAACACATCTATATGGCAGTCTAGAAATTACCTGACAAATGCGGAGATTATTAGTTTAATTGACGCATTAGTACATTTTTTGGTGTTGGTTATTTATGGCAAGGTTCTATGTAAATGACCATGCTATTATGATCAAAATATAGCAATAGTGATAGTAACGGCAGTTGCCGAAGAACAAGAGAGAGTGTAGAAGTAGCGCTGAGAATACATAGTCTAATCGCAATTCCAATTTTCTTTCTAGTGCACACGAACCAAAGAAACCGAATTATGTTTTATTTTCTTGACAGGATCCAGCGGTTGTAGGCTTGTGCGATCGCTTGCGAAAATGTGTGTACGTTTTTGTACGTATGAGTGGTGCGTGGGTAGGTGTGGTCTGTGGCCACCTTTGTGTTGGTTCGTGGAGTTCGTAGTATAGCGTATGACAAATCAAATCACACTCGACCTACTATACTGCAAGATAATTTTGCCATAGCCCCTTCTTATTTGATCCAAAACTTTATTGCATTGATTTTATTAGGGTATTGCATAGTACGCAGCCATATCAAGAGCCTACCTTGTGACTCTAGCTCAGCTAGCGTGCTCTCAGCCTCAAGTTTTGACGAGTAGACCTTAAAGCAGAAATAAGACACATTTCGCAAAGCTTTCATACAGGCAAATATAGCTCGTAATGTAGTTAGGCGGCGCGTTAACCAGCCAAAACATGTCGCGCATCTTAAAGGAACACGCAAACAGGATTTGAACCCAGAGATCAAGAACACGCTGGTATTTCATCGGCAAACCAACCTTACCTCCAGTAAAACAGGGTGCAGAACTAATTCCCGTAGGGATAGCCTTACAAGTGGAGTGCCGAGACAAGACGAACGAAATATGGCTAGGAAAACGGAGGCAGACGTTCTTGCATAGAAATCGGTTAATATGCACGCTATCCGATATATGATGGTATCACAGTGGTTCTCCAAGACACAAGCCAGAAGTCGTGGCATGGTAACGTGACGTGCTTGACCAGGCTAACAACCTGAAAATTTACAAACACCCTTAAGACGTCAGGATAAGGGGAAGCAGTGCTGTTTGGGTAACAACATGGCTGGAGCAGAAAGGGTCGATTTACCTAGGGGAAATTTAACCGCGTCCCAAAACCAGCCCAAAAAATTCAGCAGAGCAGTTTTTACATGGCTTGAAGAAGTCTACCCAAAGTCCGCACTAAGTGAGTTTTCCTGGAACAAACAAATTTAGCACCGTGCTCATGCACGGATTTAACTTGGTCGCAAGGGAATTTTGCAGCTCAAATGCTTTGTTGTATCGTTAATAAACTAGCCATACTGGAAGGCTTCCCAGTCTGTAAGTCGTAGTTGCGCATTTCTATTTAGTTTTTTTTCCCCGGAGCTACCAGATAAACTGTGCTCTATGTTTTAATAGGCCGAAAACTCGGAAAATTGAACCATTCGTGCTAAACAGAGGATAGACCGAATGTCAGAGAGAAATCTGGCATTAGGATTAAAATTAAGACGCAAACATGCCAAGAAGCTGTATATGCCTTTAAAAACAAACCCAGCAAACGCAACCGGCAGAAAATTTTGCTAAATGCATAATGCATGTACCGCAGGCCACTTCATGAACCATAGGTCACCCTAGATTCATAACATACGGAGTCCAAAATACGCGCATGCTATTCTTGGATTTTTTGGATTGGATTTTCTTGCTGTGTGGGATACCAATTAGCTACAATAGGAGCTCTTCGGAATGAATCCACCACTATAGATGTCCTCTTAAGGCTGACTGAGTCACCTTGAATACCACAAGTCACGCCATGTAGCTTCAAACGGGTCTTCTTCGAGGTCGATTCTTATACAGAACACAGTCCAGATACACAGTCGGCTATCAGCAACAAGGTCGACCTATAGACTTGGAGTATTTATAGAATGACCCATACAGGCCTGTCTGCAGCAAATGTCGCAAGAAGTCCTTTCAGGGTGGGGTGGAGTGGGGTGGGGTGGAGTGGGGTGGGGTGGAAGGAGATGACTGGTTTTTCGAGTTGTGCAAAGCTATTCGCAATACGCGATTCCGATTGAAGCGGAAAACTAGTCGTGAAAGACAACCGGTTCTTTACAAGTGGACGATCATTGACGCTAAAGACGAGAAAGGAAACCGCAATAACAAGCTTGGTGGGACCCATGCATATTCCTGACAAGTCTCATAGATATTCCATTCTCATATTTTGTATCGCAGGTACTAAGGAAATAAAACATTGAACACGGAAAAGAGCATTTTGGGCACGAGGATACCAAAGGCATAGTTAGCTAAAACTAGTAATCCAACTAAGGGGTTCTTGTTGGTTTAATTAAGCAGCAGGTAGAAGCATGATTATGTAAGACTAGTAGGAAAGTAGAACTACTGACACTAGAGAGGATGAAAGAAAAAACTACTCCCACACATACTAATGGCCGACGTAAATAAACACGCAAGCGGAGCAGGGAGACAAGAAAGAAAAAAAAAAAAGAAAAAAATTGTCACCTATTGCTATATGTAATATAAATCGCGAAGAATCGAAAACAACCGCCGTTGCAGTAGGTGACATTAAAACTAGCACCAACTACCCTTAGTTGTAAAACAAACCAAGGAGACCGTTAAAACTATTTTTAAGAGGTTATCAGCAACTTACTATTTGATCTTTAATCTCCAGCTTTGGCATGGCTGCAGTGCTGGCTTCGCGATCAACCGTGCTGCAACCTTCTGTCCACTCAATTGTTGCTATCTAAAACGTAAAAGTCGCAACTATAGTAAAATGAAAGCCTATTTCCGAATATTTAGGTATTCACGTTAAGCCTTGCTGGTAAATAATCGAATAAGGGCGCAGTATACCACCAGCGGCCTCAAATACCCTTGATTTTGATCGTCCCGTCAAACCAAGACATTCAGGAAAAAATATTCGCAATCGACAAAATATATTATGCCGTATCATTACTCCCGAAAGAATTTACGTGAATTGGGACTCCTAGAGCGTTTTCCTTGCTCTATCGTTGAAAGAGACAAGGTTCCGTGGAAATCAAAATAAAGTGAATTGCATATTTACGTTTATGAGGAGTTGTCCTGATTCGATTTGCAGGTGATCAGTAACACTCTAGTGGCTTCTAGTGCGAATAGCCAGTGATTCAAATAAACAAGCCTTGCAATCAAATGGGTGGCAAGAAGCTCAATCTATATTTGAAAGGCGTGTTGTTGTTGTTGTTGTTGTTGTTGTTGTTGTTGTTGTTGTTGTTGTTGGTAGGTTGGTGGAGAGCCAGTAGTTTCCCCCTCTCAAGGAGGTAAAGAGCTCGATACGTGCCCTCAAAGGGAGGCTAGGACGACTGGTCGATGCTCCAACGATCGTGAAACTGACATCGCACTGTCCCCTGCTACCAGTAGACACTCTTCGTGAAGACCTTCCCAGCAGACGACGAAGTCGTACTGTGCTGGTTAGGTCATCTTAGGAGATTCGCCAAACAGGGTACCCACAAACATTTGTCACATACCCGGCTTGCCCACCGACAGCCACGTGGAGGCTTGTCGTCCTAGTTGGGCGGCTGAAAGGTATGTGCCTTACCGAGTGAGCGACTTTCTTCTACGAATAAGTATCGTCCGATTTCCCTCCTATCAAATATAAGTAAAATTATTGAAAAGCTATTTATACGCGACTCTACTCGTATCTTAAAAAATACAATCTAATTTATGATCGAGAATTTGGCTTTCGAAGCACTTTTCCACAAGTCATGCGTTTATTAATATTGCTGCTTCTGTAAGCGATATTCTTGACTGAGATGAATTCAGCTGCGGTTTGCTTCTAGACCTACAAAAGGCTATCGACACTGTAAATGTTAATATACTTTAGATAACTTGAAGTTTATGGTGTTCGTGGGATATGCCTCAAATTGTTTAAATCGTTTCTTTTCGGACACAAACATTATGTCACGATCGACAACACCGATTTCAATGTCAATGAAGTAGACAGTGGTGTTCCTCAAGGATCTGTACTTGGACTTTTACTGTTCTTACTATGGCTTGCTATCAAAATTCGACACTTTGTCGACGTAAGTACAATAAAGTCACTTCATTACAGCATTTTTCACACACACTTTACCTACGGATGCCTGACTTGGGGGTTCGCGAGGGAGACCCTTTTGACTAGAATATTTAAATTACAAAAGCAGGCAATCAGATTAATATCCTTCGCAGGATACAAAGATCCGACCTCTGAACTCTTTTATCAACATGGAATACTAAAAATAGAAGATGCAATTAAGCTCAATTCGTGCCTGTTAATGCATGACTGGGCTAATCACAAACTACCTGGATTATTTGATGACTTCTTTTACCTAAGACCACCAAACTCGATTACTCGAGCTGGTGTCTTATCTAAGATAACATTACCACACACACGTACTGAGAAGTAGGGGAGTAAAAATGTGAAATACTTTGGTGCTGTCACGTGCAATAACCTGTGCGATCTAAATGTCAAAACATCCAATTCAAAATCGACCTTCAAAAAGGAAACTGCGACTTTATTTTTGTCCTCGTATACATAGCTGGTCTGCGCTCTTGTTTTGCTTGGGATTTCTCTTGTTATTCAGTCTCCCTCACTCTTTTTTTTTTTAACGTGCTATCCAACACTGGTATCGTCTTTGCGCTATTGGCTTTACACTTGATTGTTTCATTCTTGGATGGGTGTAGGTATTGGTTTATTACCATAAGGTGATTGTTTGGCTCTAAGTTGAATAATACTTATCAACTTAAGAGCGACGTAAGTTGCTCTATATTTAAACTAGTCTTTGTGTTGCACGTTTTATTTGGGTAATGGCTTATATTTATATCTCTGTTTTTCGATGAATGGCAACTAACATACAAATTGACTTCGTTACTTAACCAACGTAACAACTTCACTAAACATTGCCTATTCTATATGGTTATAAATAGAGCTCGTGATAGGGTGGCAACCTCAATCTGATTAGCTTCGGCTAAAAGGATGCCTTCCCCTTAATAAATGTGTAGCCCATAATAAGTTCGCGTCACACAAGCTTATCAATTTATATTTTTACCATCTCTACTTTATTTTTGTGTGAATGTGAAAGGTATATTTAACTTAACTGTTGCCTTCTTTTTTACGCATTTACTAAGAGAATAAATTGCTGTTGTTGTTGTTGTTGTTGTTGTTGTTGTTGTTGTTGTTGCTGTTGGAGGTTGCACTACTCCACAACCAAGTACCCTCTGTTCAGGGCATCCCCTAAAATGCCCCAGGTTTAAGTGTCCAACTCGGCGTGCCGCCATGTACTAACGTGGCACCGCCATAGCTCCTACAACAACGAACTTCTGTGGGAAAGGGCTATTTGAAGCCATGAGTTCGCCCGCAAACCTTTTTACTGTGCTTGGAAAGTTATACGACGAATATAATGAGAAAACTCCATCAAGACTTAAAATTGTTGATGGATTTTTACTGTACGTAATGCTTACAGGAATTATCCAGTTTGTTTATTGCTGCCTGGTTGGCACGTTCCCGTTCAATTCTTTTCTATCTGGATTCATTTCCTGTGTTGGTACCTTTATACTGGGTGGTAGGTATCTCTTATCATTGTTTTCTTTTTAAATTTCTGCTTCTGCTCCAAAAGCCATGTAGAGCGTTGAAGTCCCAACTTCAAGCTGTCACGAAGTTGTTTGTGAAAACGCTTATATTTGGAATCGCTGCTGGTCTGAACTTGTTTTATTCGTGCATAAAATTCTCACTGACGTTATTCCATAACCCCTCAGTGACAGAATGCTTCATGTAAAATCAACTGAGACAACTTTTTTGTCTAATTTATGTGTCTGAGAGTTAATTTCTCAAGAGGTGGGCAGCAAAGCTTAGTTATAACAGTTGATAAAAATCCAAATTCTTTAAGCAAGCTGCTGTAGCATGCATATGCTTATTACTATTATTAGTTTCTATTAATCATGTTCCAGCTAAATACTTGATAAATATGTATTCAACGTGAGCATCTTTTTGTCATGCAAGCATAGAGTAAAGCATGTCGTAGAGAAACATGCAGTACGGAAAGCAACTCATTGAGACAGAATGTAATCTTCTTAATAAATTTGATCGGTTTGAAAAGCAAAGCAAAAGGTGTCATCAATCAAAGTGGATCATTTCTTGTAAGACATGTAAAAGCAAATGGTGACGATAATTCAAGTGAAGCTTTTGTGTAGGCTACCTTGATTCTGTCAATGCGGTCACAAATATCATCTTTTTTATTTATTTTCTCAGCCGTACCACAGAACAAAACAGAATCTGCCTCCTAATATGCAAAGATAAAACTTCTTTTGCCTAGATTACTTTTTAAAGATGCAATTTTTAATTGATACCCTCATCAGTATTTTGCAGAGACAAAGAAGTGTGATAAAAGGTGAAGGAATATATGTCGATATAAGAATGTTATGTATCATGTGAGTCAAGTTGATATCCTATGCTCAGTATTTACGTTCAGTTCAAAAATATTGTTCTCCTTGCCTACTTTTTTACGGCCTGGGATAACTTGGATGAGTGATAGGTCTCTCCTATCGGTAGCTTTCTAGAGGAGTTTTTATGACTATAGGTCAGGGACATGACTGTTTGCTTATTTGCTAGAGTTTTAGAATCGTCTTATTTCTTGACTGCCTGTCAATAAAATTGTAAACCCACGTCATGCGAAAAGCTTGTAATATTTGCTGTATTCTTTGGGCTTGGCATAAGTTGTTGTTTGTATGTGTGTAGTATCATATAGGATTGATTTCTTGGCAATGAGACTGTGTCTTCCTCCCAATCATGCATAATCACAACTATGCAACTGGCTTAGTACCATTTATTGTACCAGGTGTTCTTCTTATTAGAGGTGCTGTATTCTTCCTTTTTACTTTCTTGTGCAGTGCTACACTGATATTAGGCATCGTTGTGTCGGTTTTGTACTAGTAGTAGTAGTAGTAGTAAATTTCTTTATACTCGGTAGTAACAAAAAGTAACAAAATGAAATGCACAAATTTAGC